>JASTWK010001977.1:0-21169 GCA_030770225.1 Temnothorax unifasciatus
CATAAAATAAGAAAATAGAATTTAAAGATTTAAATAGTTGTTTTTATAATTATGTTCTATATCTTCTTATTAACTATGTTATTTTTTAAAAACGTTTATCATATTTAACTTTTTATTTGGCGCAAAGTTCTGATTTTAATACTTTTTTGAAAAACATTTTTGACATTTTTAAATTATTAAATATTATTATAACACGTATTATTACAATATTACAATACTTATTATTCACATAAACATTCTTTTTATGGAAATAAACACGATTTATATTACAGTGCACAATTATTTTATATTTTTGATTGAATATTTTAAAATAATTTTGTACAATAGATTTTTAAAATATATAACAGTTTTTCATATTGACGTGTGCACTTGGCAACTTGTTTTACCTTTCTTTTAAGAGGTAATTTTTTAATGATATCCTTTCATTTAGTATGTTATACAAATATACAAGATACAAGTAAAAAAAACTAATCTAACTTATTGTTAGAAGACTTGTTAGAGCTTCTATTAAGTCCCGGTCTACAATAGATATTTTAAAGCCTTAAGAAATAGTTCAATCACAGTTGAATTTGAAGAGAATAATTGATTGTGATTGATCAATTTCTTAGGGCTTAGGACTTAAAACGCCTATTATAGACTGACACTAATTGCAGTTAGACTGCTGCCATCAGACTGGTGAAAACATTCTCAAGACTCAAAACGCCGAAGTTGTACATGTCACAGATCTTACATATTTATTCTCATTTATCATTTCTTTATGCAATTATATTACGTGTATTTAACAGACTCGATTAACAAACTCTAGACATTTTACATATTGTACATGCAGAATATAACATAATTAAATAATGCTTTATACTTGACTTGGAGGAAATAGTAACATTGTATACATATATGTACATATAATATAAGTCGGATATTATACACCGCTGTTTTTACTGTACAAGCGTCGGTAAAGTCGCGATCGTCATCATCGACAGTCGATGCAAGACGTCTTTATCGTTTGAATCGAATTTCAAACCTTCCGCTCGCATATATTTGGCCCCTCATCTACGACAAAATACAAAAACATTAATATATTCGGATTGTACATTGTTTGTACATAAATGTACTATGATTTTTAGTGTTTGTACACTCTTGGTTAATTAAAAAGAAATAAAAAAGTTTTACTAACAAGACCTCTAAAAGTTATAGCCCCTCATTATTTCAAAAATAATGATAAATCACAGTTTATTGTGCTTAATCGTTTGTACATCGTTTGTACACCCGGGAAAAAGAGATTATATATAATTATATATTAATATGATTATTGGCAACGGGCACATGGCCAATATGGCGGCCATAAGCCGGCTCATATACACGCAAAACAATATGTGTGCTTGTGAGCACACATATGTTCCACGTGTATATGAGCCGGCTTATGGCCGCCATATTGGCCATGTGCCCGTTCCTAATATACATATAATGCAATTATATATAAATTTTGTCTTTATATAATTATATATAATAATTATATATAATCATATATAAACATATATAATGAGATTATATGTATGTAAATACATATAATCATATATGACCATATATAGTCAATATATATATATATTAAAAAAGAACTGTTAACTTCGATAATAAAGCATTGATAAATTAAGATTTATATTTTTTCAAAAGCTATAGAATCAAAAGTGAAATGATTTATTCTATATATTATAACTTCGGCACTGCTTGACGTGAGACATTTTATACCACTGTCTGTCAAATTTTAAATACAAGAAACGAATCCTATCGAATGCCATCTATTGAATAATCCGAATTTAAAGTTATATATGATTATATAGATAGATAAATGCATACTTAATTTACCCCAAGGGGTCTCAAAGGGCGTTTTGAAAGGGACGTACCCAACCCTGTACATTTCACACATTCTTGTTTTCTTCCCTGGCCTTTGTGCGACCTTACAACTCATATACAAAAAAACAAAAAAAATCTACATCTACATCAAAATCAAAACCAAAGTCGATCAAAATCAAGTTTAAACTCTAAATCTAAAACAAATCAAAAATCGAAAAATAAAAAAACATTGTTTAATCCGGCCTTAATCTCCCATAATCTCCTCCTCCTGATGTTTGCTAGACTTTCTTCTTCCTTATTCGGCCTTTGTTTTTCCTCTCCTCCTTTCTTCTTCCTCCTCGTCTGTTTTCATCAGCAGGCTCTCCTCCAGTTTGCTTGCTATCTCCTTATCCGCAGATCTTCTTGGTCTCCCGTCATCCTCATCCCTCCTTTCCTTTCTCTTTTTCTTCTCCTCTCCTTCTCTGAGGTCGGTATTCATAGTCAGATCTTATATTTAAGATCGTCTTAAGTACGATCTTAAGATGTTATGAACCAATCACAGAGCCGTATTAGCATCTTAAGATATTACTTAAGACGGTCTTGAAATAAGAACCGACTATGAATACCGGCCTTGAGTCTTCTCTCTATAGATTTGTCCTCGTCCATCTTAACCTTTAGCCTGCTCCCTACCCTCCTCCTCGCGTCTAACACCCTCCATTTCTCCTCCTCGCTTCCCAACCTCATCAGCCATTCTCCTCTCAGCCCTATCACGCTTACTTCCTTCACTTCTACCCTTATCTTCAGGCCCTCTGTAAACAGCTGCTTCACCTTCTCCCAGTTCGTTCCCTTTCCTATCCATCTGTTCTTCTCTTATATATGATTATATATAATCATATATAATTTACATGGATAAATGCTTCTTATATATAATTTATATATAAATTATATGAACTTTATATAATATGTCAAACTGTATATAAAACATTTATATATATTTAAATATATTTTAATCGCCTGTATAATTATATATAATCATATATAATCATATAGGGTTATATATCCCACACAGCACATAATATTGCAGAAATATTGCAGTAATATTGCAATATATCAGAAATATTACGTATTGCAATGAAATATTGCAGAAATATTTCTGATATATTACAGATTGTAGATAATATTGAAATATTACAGTAATATTGCTGTAATATATTGTTGAAATATAATAAAAATATTATTTAAAAAATATTATTTTACTAAAATTTTATTAAAATATTATTAAAGTTAATATATTATATACATATACATGTTATTCTTGGTGAGATACAATAGTATGTAATATTGGCAAAATAATAAATTTATCGTTGGTCGGAATTTTATAAGCTTTTGCGCATATATTTTGACACAACCATGATTCCATACATCTACTTTGTTTGGCTATGACTATTCCAAAATGTTGCGATTCGCATGGTGTAGTGAACAAATTTGTATCAGGTATCAGTTTTTTTCCTATAATATACAGATTATTTTGACTTTAGCAATATTGTGGACGCAAATGATAATATTGTCCTTCAATAAAACGCAGTTATTTTTGTTATCGTCACAATTTAAATAAAATGAATCTAAATGCAATATTTTATATTGTTCTTCATAATCTCGTTCATGATCCAATGGACCATCTTTGTGATTTTTCTGTAGAAATTTTTTATTATGTACTTCGGAACGGCTAATACAAAAATTTAATTCATTTAATCTTTTAGCAATTTGTTGAAGTGGTTTATCTCCTTTTCGGACCAGTTTCTTTAAATCACAAATGTAACTTTCAAATTGGAATGCGCTAAAACCATCTAGAGCACCAAATTGTTTTACATCAGATGTTAAATGTAGCAAATTGTGGACATTATGAGAAACATATTTAGCTCCGTAAATTGTTGCGAAAGATTGAACAAAAATGTTTAAAAGCTTCTCTGCGTATTCAAGTAATTGATGATTTTTACTATATTCAGTGCTGGCTAAAATACGAATCGCAATATGCAATGTTAAAAAATGCTCATAAACATCTTTATTCAGTATATTTTTTAAAATTATTGGACCTGAATATAATAAAAATTGCCTGAATTCTGTGGCTTTCCATAACTTAATGAATTCAAGCGATCTTGCTTTTCTAGGAAAGTCAGACGGCGTATATTTCTTTAAATTAAGTAATTTTTCTGAAATTCGTTGTACATTTAAGCTAGATAAACGTGTCTTTAATGGTCCCCTTATCCATAAAAATAACAATTTTCTCATGATCCCCAAGCACACTAAATGCATGTAGTCAAGAACCACATTAGTTACTGCACCGAAATGAGGTATATTTCTTAAAATAGTTTCAGCTATCTGATAATATTCCGAATAACCGAAATTTCGAAATACCTCGTCGTCTCTTAATAATGGATGATTATTTTCCATTGGAAAGCAATTAGTATCGGCAATGCGATCGCCATGAATTAAACATTTCGTGCAACTATTATAACCAGTATGATTCTTCACTTTTAAGATAAATGCCTTCGCTGGGGCATCACATACTAGAGCATGCAGTCTGATCTTATAACACATTTCATTGTATACGTATCCAGTATTGATTAATAATATCATCTCGTTTACAAAAGCTTCAAGGAATTTATTCGAATCTGCTGGTTTGCTTTGACCATAATATATGCCTATGACTCGTACTTTTGGTAAAAGCTCATCGGAACACAAAACAGGCCAAATTACTTTTCCACTAGAGACTCCAATTGGCGCACCATCTGTAGATACTATTAAATTTATTGTTAAATTATCAATTTTTGAACTTATCCTGTCTTCTATCATTTTACAAATGGCTGGTTCAACACCAAAATGACAGTAGGAGCCTTTATCCATAGGAGTAATATTTATTGTTCTTGGAGTTGACATAAGCGTACGTCCATCTTTGGGAAATTTTACATTGGTTCTTTTATTTAAAATTTGCAATAAGCTTGTTAGTGCATTTAGATGAATTTTATGATCTGCAGCCCATTGTTTAATTTCGGACTCAAAGTCATTTTGCTCAAGTTCATATGGAATATTGCTTGCAACTCCAATATCTTCTCGATTATTGATCTCGGTATCTTCGACATTCTCGGTATCCTAAAAAAAAAATAACGGAAAAATAAAAATAAAGCTAAGGAAGGTAAACGGCTAAAATTCGAGCAAAAAAATTTTAGATGTTAGTTTAAAATTAAAATTTAATAAACATGTATATATAACTTTTTTATTGTAATGCAATTTTTTTAAATTTGACCATCAGCCATGTCTCTCTCAATCTTTTATATCTATTTTGCGTAATTTATTAATCCCATACAGCACAGATTGTTGCAGAAAGTTTCCAGAAAGGTTTGAAACCTTTATGGAAGCTTTCTGCAACAATTGTGTTGTATGGGTATAATTTTATCTATTAGAACGTTCTGAAGAAGACCAAGTAGGTCAAAACGTAAATGCATACATATATGTTTATTAAATTTTAATTTTAAACTAACATCTAAAATTTCTTTGCTCGAATTTTGGACGTTTAACCTTTTTTAGCTTTGCTACTATCGAGCGTATGTATCTTGTTTTTAATAAAAATAAAATACCAGAAAGTAAAAATAAAAGTAAAAATAAAATAACAGAATATACATAATTATTTATTTTAAATAGTCGCAATTATAAAAGTAGAACTTTTACAAGTTTGTAGTAATATTTTAATACAATTATTGCAATTTTACAATAATTTTATAAAATTTTTATTTTCTTTTACATGCTTTATTAATTATACTTACAATTTCTTCGTTTTCTGATTGTATTTCTGATTCCTCGCTCGTATTATATATATATTTATTACAAATTTCCTCATTTAACAATTCGCAATCTTCTATGGAAACTTGTGCATTAATGGCATTACTGGTATGTTGTAAAGTGACAATCTCCTCTGTATCAGTATGTAATAAATTGCAAGAGAAATCTATTTGGCTGTCGTTATCACTTGCTATACTACAAGCCCTATTTTCTTTAACCTTTTTATATATTTTTTTAAATTCATTTAAGCTTTTTTTATGTGCTAAACGACGTTTGTGTCTGTCCGTGTAATCTGTTCGCATAACTTCGCCGTCTGTTTCTTCACTAGATGACATTTTGATGAATGTGTAGTATGTATATGTAACACTTAAAAAAAGTCAGGTTCGACAGTTTGAAGATGGTCTGAAATCTTGCTGTATACTTTCCTCTGAAATAAAAATATAAAAAATTTATAAGTTTATAAATTAGTTTATCAATTATCTAAAAAATTAGGCAATTTTATTGTTTAAAATGTTGCTCATTTTTTATTCTATTTTAAAATGTTTGCTTTTCAATATAACCTCTATAATGAAAGTGAACATGAAACATATTTCTGAGCGTACGTTTGTATATTATATATATATAATTATCTATATCTTTTAAGCATTCAGCACTAGGTTAAGCATATACATACAATTCGACGGTGTCCAAGTTATTATTTATTAAATCTGGCACTGATGATCACATGTGACTCGGCATCAAACTTGGCTCACTCGGCGGTTTCGCCAACTCGGTCGAGTCGGCCCTTCCAGGGCTGCGTTCGGAAACGTTCCGAGTGCACATGAGTACACTCCCTTCTCTTTCTATCTTAGCGACGAAGGAGAAGGGAGTATACTCATGTGCACTCGGGACATTTCCGAACGCAGTCCAAGTTTTCCAACGAGCGTACGCGCGCACGCGCATTTTGCACATGTAGGTTATGTATACTGTCTTTGCACAATCCGCGTATGTACTGTCGAAGTGAGAGGAGAACCTGGAGAACATTTATCTCGCAGTCTCGCTATGCCTGGCTTTGTGTGAACTGTGAAGTGTTACCTGTGATATTGCGATATTGCATTACTGACTGGGGTAGCTCTCGATGAATAGCATGGTGTAGCATTCATTAAATTATAGTAAGGGCCAATTTCACCAACTACGGTTAGCTTAACCGACGGTTAAAGTTAACAGGATTGACCAAGAATAGAAATGAATCTACCCTGCTAACTTTTAACCGTCGGTTAAGCTAACCGTGGTTGGTGAAATTGGCTCTTTCCCAGCGAGAAATGACCCATCGAATCGACATCAAATTGACGTCGAAAACGTATATCGAAAAGTAATTGAAATATTCATCGATCTCGATGGAAATGTGGTATCACTTTCGATGACTTTTCAATTCAGAATAAATCGATTTCGACTCGATATTGATTACTATTTCCTCACTGCAGCTATTATTAGAAACCATAAAACATGATCTTTTTCTTGTATTATACATTAAAATAAATAAATATATTCACATTCCACTACTTATGTGTTTAATAGTATATCGAAAATATATCAAAAATTATCTATTTATTTCTCCCCAATATCTTTATTAGAAGAGCACAAAACTTACAATAGAAATAATTTTTACAATTAATTTATTTATCTAGGTAGAATTGCACATATATGCACATTTATTATTACAAAAATATATTACTTAAGTCTAGATAGAGTTGCATATATATGTATTTATTATCAAAAACATATATTATTTAAGTCGCTAGATAGAGTTGTACATATATGTATTTATAATCGCAAATATATATTATTTAAGTCTAGATAGAGAATATATATTGCACATAATGTATATTTATTATCACAAAAAAACAGATTTGACAGATTGACTTAGTGCAATTAACATAGATTGATTCAGTGTAATTAAGATTTAGGAAAGTTTGTCATTGAATGAAGTTTGTCATTAATGCATTTTTTTTACAAAGTCAATTTGTTTAAATTAAAAATAAATTATTAAAAGTAAAAGTAAATGGTTATTTTATATCCCAAGTAAATTGCGCCATAACTTGTTCCTAATATACTGATCATATGTACGTCAAAATATAAATAGTCTTGTATGCAAAATGTAAAAAAAGACATAAATTGTAAACAAATTAATATTAGAATTAGTAGAACAGATGTGTATTTAATTTTCTCTCTTTTATGAGTTTATATTTTTGAAATGTTTGACTTTGAGAATAAAATGTCTGTACAAAATCAACATCTCTAACAATAAGTTAAATAACTGTTGAAATAGATATAATATAAACACTTGCTATGTTAAATTTCATAAATAGCATATAATAATTACTGATATACCCTTATGGAAAAATGCACTCAACTTTCGGTGTTAAAAAAAACCGTTAAAAAAACACCACAGAAAAACTCTTAAAGTTGGGAGTGATTTCGGACCGCCAATTGAAGGTTAACCATCATTTGAAGGTTAATCTTTAATTGGCGGTTATACCCAATTTTAAGGGTTTTTCTTTGGATGATGGTTAACCTTCAAGTGATAGTTAACCTTTAATTAATGGTTAATCCTTAAAAATGACGGTATAAACCCTAAAAATATGAATCCTCAAATGAAAGTAACAAATATGGCGTCCCAATGAAAATCTCTTAATAAGGGCTCCGCTCGCTGAACCGGACTCCTCGCCTCGACTCTCCCTCTCGGACGCTAGCTGCCGCAGCTCTCCCTTTCCTGGCAGTGAGCTCTCCCTGGTGATCCGACTCTCGCTCGGTTGGTCTCCAGAACACGTGCCGCAACGATCAATCCGTTAAGAAAGAGGTAACAGACTCGACACGTTCGAAGAAACGCAAGCAAGTGCGGCCATGGCACCTAACGAGTGAGGAAAGAGGTGGGGCCGGCAGGGGCTCTTTGAGAGTGGCAACTCGCGCATCGCGCCATCTAATATGAAACGATCGGGCGTTGTAAAACGCGAAAAGAATTCGAGCGCAATATCTGAACAAATTATTTAATTTTTAATAAGTCCAATTATTAATATTTATTTTCATAATTGAACTTATTTTTTATTTTGATAAATGTAAATACCTTATTGTATTAATAATTAATATTAATAATTTATTAATTAGTTGCTTAATTTAACTTCTTATTTAATAAATGAGCGGATGTAGTACTGAAAATGTACCTGTTATATAATATTTTAATTTTCAAAATTGTCAAATTACAAACAGGAATTTTGTTGTGACTTTTACAGTTATAAAGTAACTAGAAATGGAAGCCTAAAAAAATTAATATTGTAATGCAATTATTATAATGTTCAAATTATAAAATATTTACATTATCCATGTCTGCCAATACAATATAATTTTTTATTCATATTGTATTTTATATAATGGCAAGTTATTATATATTTGACAGGCAAATCAAAATAGCTTCAACTCGATAACCAATCGACCCACACAGCAAAATTGATCTCGGGATCATCCTGATATTGTCCCATTTCCGTCTCGGCAGGATAAGACGTCTTATGGCTGTCCATAAGAGCTATCAGTAAGATCTTGATCTACTCAAGATTAATATAGGATAGTTTGAGGATATCCTGCCATAACAGTGCATAGACGAGCAAAGCGCATCTTCTATAAGACATCCCATAGATGTATCCATTGACAAATTCGAAAGCAAAATCATATCTCATAGACGTCTTGTTACCCTTTCTCTTTCACATATTTTTTAGACGTCTTATGGCTGTCTATAGGAGATATCAGTAAGATCTTGATCTATTCAAGGTTAATATAAAATGATTCAAGGATATCCTGCCATAACAGTGCATAGACGAGCAAAGCGCATTCTCTAAAAGACATCCCATAGATGTACCCATCGACAGATTCGGATGCAAAATTATATCTCATAGACGTCTCGTTACCCTTTCTCTTTCACATATTTTTTTAGACGTCCTATGGCTGTCTATAGGAGATATCAGTAAGATCTTGATCTATTCAAGGTTAATATAGGATGATTCAAGGATATCCTGCCATAACAGTGCATAGACGAGCAAAGTGCATTCTCTAAAAGACATCCCATAGATGTACCCATCGACAGATTCGGATGCAAAATTATATCTCATAGACGTCTCGTTACCCCTTCTTTTTCACATACTTTGTTAGACGTCTTATAGCTGTCTATAGGAGATATCAGTAAGATCTTGATCTATTCAAGGTTAATATAGGATGATTTAAGGATATCCTGCCATAACAGTGCATAGACGAGCAAAGCGCATTCTCTAAAAGACATCCCATAGATGTACCCATCGACAGATTCGGATGCAAAATTATATTTCATAGACGTCTCGTTACCCTTTCTCTTTCACATATTTTTTTAGACGTCTTATGGCTGTCTATAGGAGATATCAGTAAGATCTTGATCTATTCAAGGTTAATATAGGATGATTTAACGGGGTGGCCCGTTTGGGTTCTGTATACATAGACGAGGGTGGTTTTCAATTTTTAGCGGCCAAATAAGATTTTTGCGGGGGTTGCAATCTTATGAAAAGTTGTTGCGTTTAAAAAGGGCTATTCATCCCTTTAGGTTTCATCCCCCCTGCACACTCCGTTTGGGCTCTGTATACTTGGACGGGGGTGGTATTCGATTTTTAGCGGCCAAACGAGATTTTTGCGGAAGTTGCGACTTTATGGAAAGTTGTTGCGTTTGAAAAGGGCTATCCAATTCCTTAGGTCTCATCCCCCCCGCACACCCCGTTTGGGCTCCATATACTTGAACGGGGGTGGTTTTTGATTTTTAGTGGCCAAACGAGAATTTTGCGGGGGTTGCGACCTTATGCAAAGTTGTTGCGTTTGAAAAGGGCTATCCATTTCCTTAGGTCTCATCCCCCCCGCACACCCCGTTTGGGCTCCATATACTTGGACGGGGGTGGTTTTTGATTTTTAGTGGCCAAACGAGAATTTTGCGGGGGTTGCGACCTTATGGAAAGTTGTTGCGTTTGAAAAGAGCTATCCATTTCCTTAGGTCTCATCCCCCCCGCACACCCCGTTTGGGCTCCATATACTTGGACGGGGGTGGTTTTTGATTTTTAGTGGCCAAACGAGAATTTTGCGGGGGTTACGACCTTATGCAAAGTTGTTGCGTTTGAAAAGGGCTATCCATTTCCTTAGGTCTCATCCCCCCCGCACACCCCGTTTGGGCTTCATATACTTGGACTGGGGTGGTTTTTGATTTTTAGTGGCCAAACGAGAATTTTGCGGGGGTTGCAACCTTATGCAAAGTTGTTGCGTTTGAAAAGGGCTATCCATTCCCCTAGGTCTCATTCCCCCCGCAAACCCCGTTTGAGCACCATATACTTGGACGGGGGGTGGTTTTACAAAAAAAAGACATAGTTGCTTTTAAGAAAAAGTATGCAGATGCGTGTTGCAAATTACATATTTTTTCTTAAAGGAACTATGCCTTTTTTCATACCAATTGATTCGTTTCATTATTCTGTGCATAAAAGTGAACGCCCGCGCGATAACTCTACGGTACCTGTATTACCGGCGGCTACTTCGCATTAACGTCGCTAGGCGCCGCATCGCCTGTACCGTTTCGCGTATTTCAAATTCGACCACGACCTGTATATAAGGAGACCTCCTACGTCGCCTGACAGATCTTCTTAGGCGCTAGTCGCCTACGCATATCTGTATATAATGTAAATATACGTTAATTGTTTAAAATGCAAACATGTGTCACCTTTCTTTTCTACCCCTTTGCGATTCACAATCTAATAAGGTAGATATAACCGCTTGAATATAAAAGTAACTGCGTCCATTAATTAATATCTTGCGATATTTTTCGATCTGCCTCAGATATCCTGTGGACGTCAGCTGTGGGATTGCGGTAAAAAAGCGGACATTTTCTGTCCTATGGGCGTCCCATGAGACAATCCCATTACGATCGCGGGATATCTTGTATGATGTCCCATAGACGTATTTTGGATGTATATTTAAATATCCTTTCGATATCTTATAAAAATTTTGGGACATCGTAAGGACTTTTTTAAGACGTCTGCAAGATTGTCCCATTGCGGTAAAAAAAGCGGACATTTACTGTCCTATGGGCATCCCATGAGACAATCCCATTACGATCGCGGGATATCTTGTATGATGTCCCATAGACGTATTTTGGATGTATATTTGTTGTCTGGGGAGCTATAATGATGAAATATCGATGTCTTAACAAAAAATACATAATTTGCCTGTTTACAGTCTGGCGCGATGAATGTATGTCACAAATAATCTCTTCTTTTAAAAAATGTCATAAAGCACAAACATCGAAATAAGCTTCAAATTTCGAGCATTATTTCGATATGGATGTAATATCGATGATTTCGACGTCAATTTGACGTCGATTCGATAGGTCATTTCTCGCTGGGTTAACACGCGATCGGTTATACGCACGTCTTTTTTATACTATATTATTTTCTTATTTTTCAGTTTCTTCAGTTTCTCTTTTTTTAAGTGAAATTAAATTTATGCTTTTAACCGAGCAAGACATAGCTGTGAGTGATTGAAAGGTCGTAACCACGGCCTTACACAAAGATCATAACAAACTGAAAGATCCGTTACGAGATTCGAATGGTTCGATCTCGGCCTTCATGATCTTCTCGCGTATACCTCGATTAAGAGGTTCCCTGTTTAAAGGAAAGTTTAAGGATTAAAAGTCTGCAAAGTTTAATAAACCGTTCAAGAGGTTAAAAGAAAGAAGTTCAAAAAGAAGAGATTAAAAGAAAGAAGTTCAAAAAGAATTTTAGAACTGGAACACGTGTCGTATTGCCCAAAGGAGAAGTAGAAGGCACTTAATTTCCCTCACCCGAGAGATAACATCAAAAAAAGGCTGCGATTTGCTTGACTGCGCGGTAATGGCTATGTTTTATTTTATCTCTATGTATGGACATACTGTTTCTCAGTGAGGATAAAAAAATATGTTAAAGACAAAATTTTGGTAGATAAATTTATAGTGTAACACTCGATTGTCTTACCGATTTGTTTGAAACTGATTTATTTGATGTATTTTTGTTGTAATTGCAACAGATAAAAACGGTACAAGAGTAACAAATTCATTTTCTACACATTAAAATACATAAATAAGTTTCCAAAAGCTCGGCGAAGAAAGTGTCATGTTACATATTTTTTTTTTATTTAGTGCTAAAGAAAAAATGTTACATTTAGATGATATATTAAACCAATATATTGTTTATGATATATAAGCACAAGGTGTTGCAAGAATTCTGACGATGTACTATAACAATGTATTTGTAATTTTTATGTTAAACATGTCATTTATTTGTAATACAAATCGTGAGAAGATATAATTTAATCACAAAATTTGATTAGACTAATATAATATATATTCTTGAACTATGTTCCAGAACCACGCTCTTGATGCTCGAGTGTGATTCTATTTTTGTTACTTACAGAAAGTTAACCAAGGACAGAACATGTTCATAGCGCTAAAAGCGTAGTTCTCGAACGCAGCCGTGGTAAAATTTGTTTTTGTAAATATTATTTTTCCAGATTCTCTTTTCATTACTACATAGTTAGAAATAAAACTATTTCCATGTATTCAATTGTTGAATTTGATGATGGAATATTTGCTATTCCAACTATTTGGTTAAGTGCAGACAAGACAAGATGTAAATGGCCTCCATATGATGAAAGAAAAAATTTTAAAAGCTGTCTCTAAGAGAGAAGAACCTAATGAAAATTGGAAATTCTTAAGTGTCATAAGAGTTTTTGGAACTGCAGGTAAATAAATATTAAGTTTTTATTATACGCATTATACTACACAAATGATGAAAATACCTGTTTTATTACAGCTGATTATGATACTGCTATAAAAAAAGTGTCCTTAGCAGAACAGTTGACTGATATTAGTGATTCAGAAAATGCAAGAAAAACTAGAAAATCTCGTGCACGTATTGAATATAGTGACAATTCTGACAGTGAAGGACATCCTCCAAAAAAAGATCAAAAAGAATTGGAAGTGCTGGAAAAAAAGCAATTAGATCCGACATTCAATATCCAGAGGTTCCTTCAGTATCTAGCATCAACAGATCACCACTTATTAATATCAAAAATGGTAATTATATATTTACAAATTGTACACAAGTACGTAGTATACTGTGATCAGTGCACTTCTAAACGCTGCATGAATTTGTCATGTATAATTCTTTTTGTTTAAGCGTGATATAACTTTTCTTTTATTGATTCTTATTACAGATAACTCAATGTTGAGAAAACATAATGTTGACACATCAATTGAACAAGAAAAGAATACCTCTGTGAAAGCATCCGACATTAGAGACACTTCAACAGACATCGATCATACACATTTAACAAATAATAAAAAAATTAATTACTTAATTGGTGAGTTATACATAAAAGTAGAAGTTGACAAAAAATTTTTTTGAATTTTTGAATATTTATAGACCTACAAAATTTATAGACCTACAAAAATTATTTATAAAGAAGGAAAATATTATTCTTACAAATATTAATAAACTACTAAAATATTAATATAATTAACTTATTTTCTTTATTTTTATTATAGATAATGCAATATTGACAAAACGTAATGTTGACACCACAATTGTTCGAGAAAAGAATCCTAGGAAAGCATGTTACACTAAAGAAACTTTAATAGATATAGATCATACATTTTTAACAACTAATGAAAAAATTGATTATTTAATTGGTAAGTTATTATACACAAAAGTGAAAGTTAACACAAAAAAATATTTTTATATTTAAATAATTATAGAACTACAAAAATTAAGTATAAAAAAGGAAAATAATATTCTTACGAAAATAAATGATTTAAAACGTTTCAATGATATGGATAAATCAGGACATATAGATCGTAACACAGTTAACGACAAAAATGACGATGACAATATTGCTGGTCTATTTCCAATTGAAGATGCAGAACAATTGAAAAACTTCGAAGAAAAGTTAAAAAATAAGGAAATTTATAACCAAGTGGTACATACATTTTAACAGTTTTTTAACTTGATCAATTCTTTGGTCATTTAAAAAATTAAAATTTTTTAAATTACATGGTTAATATGCATAATGATATATTACACAAAAAACATTTGTCTTAAATCAAGATTCAAAGATGAGGTCTGTAATAATAAACATATTGCAATTGACTTTTTTATAATGCTCTCGCATGTGTGTAAAAATTTTTTCTTTAAAAAATGAATGTCATTGATTAATGCATTTTATTTCTATTTATACTTACTTAATAAAATGACAATGGTGATGGCTCACTATTTTATCATGAATATACATATAATGCATGTTATAAATAAAATGATATGTTATTACTTTAATGATTATCACAGGTTACTAAATTATATTATCGAGGAGGACGTAATATTGATAATATTGTAAACAAAATAATGAGCCTAATTTTTACTAATTCTTTAGCATGTAGCTACAGCTATTTGGGAAAACAGAAAAAGAAATCTTTTAATAATTTGGTTTTATGTAAATGCGTTTTGGGTAAATTGTGTGAAATAAGTAAATTAATTTTACATTATTCTAATTGAAGATAATTGAAAGTAATTGAAATTTAATATTGCAGATGCCATTTATCGACATAAACTTGATGTAAAAGAGGATTATATAATTAAAAAATAGGATTTTGGCTTGCCCAATCACCTACTCGTCAGGCTAGAGAAAAGTAAGCATAGTTTTAAAGTGTTTATTATTTTCAATAATTAATAATTTTATTGCACAGATAATATATACCAGTTAAAAAATTTTAGATTGAAGAAAGAAAATTCCGAATCGAAGACGGAAACAAAAGACACTGATGTACTTGTACCTTCGGCGAGTGAAAGTGATTAACCCTAGGTATACACACTTATTTTTTAGATGACAAACTAGGATCTGGAGGGACTCTTGCTACTTTTTTAATACCTTTTGAGGAAATTATTTTATTTTGATTTTTTTTGGTCGTAAATAAACCGAAAAAATATATATGTACGTTTATTAAATTACAAACGTACTAATAAACACGTGTTAAAAAATTAAAATCAGTTATAAATGCAGAGAAAACGTTATTTTACCGCAATTGGTTAAAAAATTCATATCTTTTTGCTAATCTCGTGCTCAAATTAAGTTATTCTACAAATGGTAAAGTTTCAAACTATCTGGTGTCTCGGAGACCCGCCCAGTGTATATATTTAGGGTTTAAGAAAAATTTCATAAGTATTATAGTATTTAGTTTTAAAACTTTTTAGTTTGTAACAATATTATTGATTGCGAACAATATCAATATTATTTTAATATTGTATATAACAATACTATTAAAAATAATTCAATAAAATTTAATAAAAATGATTAAAATGGTTAATTCCTAGCAATATTATACAAATATCACGCAAATATTATAGTAATATTGCCGTAATATTACTGATATATTACAGTAATATTACTGATATATATATCAGTAATATTACTGATATTCATTTTCGCGGACATTTTAATATTACTGAGATATCTCAGTAATATTACTGCAATATTTCTGATATATTTCACTGCAATATTGCAATGGAAAAACAATATTGCTGCAATATATCTGCAATATTATGTGCTGTGTGGGATACTTCCATATGAATCTTATGTGTATCCATACATGAATGCATAATATGATCTATTGTTCATATCTATTTATATTTGGAATTATATATGCTCATATATATATAATGATATATGGACCCATATATAATTTTATATAAAGCATCAAATTTCATATACATATAATCACATATAATCATATATATTTATATATAATTATATATAATTATATATAATCTTTTTCTCCCGGGCATTCTTAATAATTGATTTTGATTGATTTACTTTTTATTTAAATATATATTTTGTTTAAAATATAAATAAATAATTTTTATTTAAATTTGGTGGGTAAATCTTCGGCCAGTAAGTGCGTTTACATTGGCGTCAATTCTGCCAATGTCAAGACTCAAACAGTAACCAACTGTTAAAACGAAAAAAATCGCTTTACAATACTTCATGTAAATAATGCTCACTTATGAAATTGTTTACGACTACGTGAGTTTATTTTAATAGCTTGGTTATGTTATTTGTATCCCAGCGAGAAATGACCCATCGAATCGACATCAAATTGACGTCGAAAACGTATATCGAAAAGTAATTGAAATATTCATCGATCTCGATGGAAATGTGGTATCACTTTCGATGACTTTTCAATTCAGAATAAATCGATTTCGACTCGATATTGATTACTATTTCCTCACTGCAGCTATTATTAGAAACCATAAAACATGATCTTTTTCTTGTATTATACATTAAAATAAATAAATATATTCACATTCCACTACTTATGTGTTTAATAGTATATCGAAAATATATCAAAAATTATCTATTTATTTCTCCCCAATATCTTTATTAGAAGAGCACAAAACTTACAATAGAAATAATTTTTACAATTAATTTATTTATCTAGGTAGAATTGCACATATATGCACATTTATTATTACAAAATATATTACTTAAGTCTAGATAGAGTTGCATATATCTGTATTTATTATCAAAAACATATATTATTTAAGTCGCTAGATAGAGTTGTACATATATGTATTTATAATCGCAAATATATATTATTTAAGTCTAGATAGAGAATATATATTGCACATAATGTATATTTATTATCACAAAAAAACAGATTTGACAGATTGACTTAGTGCATTAACATAGATTGATTCAGTGTAATTAAGATTTAGGAAAGTTTGTCATTGAATGAAGTTTGTCATTAATGCATTTTTTTACAAAGTCAATTTGTTTAAATTAAAATAAATTATTAAAAGTAAAAGTAAATGGTTATTTTATATCCCAAGTAAATTGCGCCATAACTTGTTCCTAATATACTGATCATATGTACGTCAAAATATAAATAGTCTTGTATGCAAAATGTAAAAAAAGACATAAATTGTAAACAAATTAATCTTAGAATTAGTAGAACAGATGTGTATTTAATTTTCTCTCTTTATGAGTTTATATTTTTGAAATGTTTGACTTGAGAATAAAATGTCGTACAAAATCAACATCTCTAACAATAAGTTAAATAACTGTTGAAATAGATATAATATAAACACTTGCTATGTTAAATTTCATAAATAGCATATAATAATTACTGATATACCCTTATGGAAAAATGCACTCAACTTTCGGTGTTAAAAAAACCGTTAAAAAAACACCACAGAAAAACTCTTAAAGTTGGGAGTGATTTCGGACCGCCAATTGAAGGTTAACCATCATTTGAAGGTTATCTTTAATTGGCGGTTATACCCAATTTTAAGGGGTTTTTCTTTGGATGATGGTTAACCTTCAAGTGATAGTTAACCTTTAATTAATGGTTAATCCTAAAAATGACGGTATAAACCCTAAAAATATGAATCCTCAATGAAAGTAACAAATATGGCGTCCCAATGAAAATCTCTTAAGGGCTCCGCTCGCTGAACCGGACTCCTCGCCTCGACTCTCCCTCTCGGACGCTAGCTGCCGCAGCTCTCCCTTTCCTGGCAGTGAGCTCTCCCTGGTGATCCGACTCTCGCTCGGTTGGTCTCCAGAACACGTGCCGCAACGATCAATCCGTTAAGAAAGAGGTAACAGACTCGACACGTTCGAAGAAACGCCAGCAAGTGCGGCCATGACACCTAACGAGTGAGGAAGAGGTGGGGCCGGCAGGGGCTCTTTGAGAGTGGCAACTCGCGCATCGCGCCATCTAATATGAAACGATCGGGCGTTGTAAAACGCGAAAAGAATTCGGAGCGCAATATCTGAAACAAATTATTTAATTTTTAATAAGTCCAATTATTAATATTTATTTTCATAATTGAACTTATTTTTTATTTGATAAATGTAAATACCTTATTGTATTAATAATTAATATTAATAATTTATTAATTAGTTTGCTTAATTTAACTTCATATTTAATAAATGAGCGGATGTAGTACTGAAAATGTACCTGTTATATAATATTTTAATTTTCAAAATTGTCAAATTACAAACAGGAATTTTGTTGTGACTTTTACAGTATAAAGTAACTAGAAATGGAAGCCTAAAAAATTAATATTGTAATGCAATTATTATAATGTTCAAATTATAAATATTTACATTATCCATGTCTGCCAATACAATATAATTTTTTATTCATATTGTATTTTATATAATGGCAAGTTATTATATATTTGACAGGCAAATCAAAATAGCTTCAAATCGATATCGAAATGATGAATATCGATGTCTTAACAAAAATACATAATTTGCCTGTTTACAGTCTGGCGCGATGAATGTATGTCACAAATAATCTCTTCTTTTAAAAAATGTCATAAAGCACAAACATCGAAATAAGCTTCAAATTTCGAGCATTATTTCGATATGGATGTAATATCGATGATTTCGACGTCAATTTGACGTCGATTCGATAGGTCATTTCTCGCTGGGATGAAATGAGCTGACTCTTTAGTTCACTTAAATTCACGGTATCATCACAATGTTCGTTTTAATTTCTCACAAATTTGTAACAAATTTGTACTTCTATTTAATTTTAGTACTTTTATTCAATATAAAACAAAATAATGTAAATGACATAACCAAGTCTGTCAAAATAAACTCACTAAACAATTTCGTTAGTGTTTACGCATTTACATAAAGTATAGTAAGCGATTTTTTAGTTTTAACAGTTTGGATACTATTCGAGTCTTGACATTGGTAGAATTGACGCTATGTAAACGTACTTACCGGCCTAAGATTTACCCGCCGAATTTGAATAAAATTATTTTATTTATATTTTAACAAAAAAATATATATTTAAATAAAAAGTAAATCAATTATTAGAATGTACAAACATGTACAAACAATGTACAAACAATGTACAAACGATTAAGCACAATAAATTGTGATTATCATTATTTTTGAAATAATGAGGGCTAACTGTTAGAGATCTTGTTAGTAAAACTTTTTTATTTTTTTTAATTAACTAAGAATGTACAAACACTAAAATCATAATATATTTATGTAAAAACGATGTACAATCCGAATATATTAATGTTTTTGTATTTTGTCGTAGATGAGAGGCATGGATCTGTCATATTAGACTAATTTAGGGGGTTAACCAATTAATCTTCCCAGTTGCAACCACCATGAATCGCTTTGATTTAAGGTGCTATAAGTGGGATTTACTTTGCTTCGCAAAATTAACGCGCAATAAAAAGTTATTAACAATATTATCAACAAAAACGCGATTTTTTTCATTTTTTTTCTCAATATCTCAAAAACTAAGCAAGATAGGGTAACTAACTATTACGTACCTTTTTTGTAAAGCGTAAATTATCTACAATAATGATCGGAACAACATTTATCGTCAAGTCATTCGTTTAGCTTGCACGCGCCGTCAAAGTCCAAGACTTGAATCCCGAAAACCCTTGATTTCATCGTTTTTTTAACGTTGCGCCGGTGATTTTTTTCCGTCATTTAAAATGGAATTAAAATCCCCAAAATATCACACATCATCTGAAAACTACAAAGAATACTTTTCATGGTGTAACCAATTTTTTTTAGACCTTTTTTTTTAGTTTGTAGCTATGTAGGAAAAATTGATTTTTTGGATAGTCTTAGTTTTTCACTGTTTTCAGGGCTTTAAATTTATTTGAGACGAATTTTATCGTATGCATCTTGTTGTGACGAAATTGCAACAAAAAAGGACTCTTGTATTTTTTTTGTACGATAAACGCTGATTTTTTATTGACGCGCAAAGTTATCCAATATTGCGCACAGGTCGGATACGTTTGTTTTACACCGAAATAATTATTTTTGATTAAAATTTACGTGATTTTTCGCATTATTTATTGAACCATATTGCAAAGCCGTTTTTTGCAATATGGTTCAATAATACTGCGAAAAATCACGTGAATTTTAATCAAAAATAATTATTTCGGTGTAAAACAAACGTTATCCGACCTGTGCGCAATATTGGATTCGAGATTTTGAGAAAAATTTAAAAAATCGTGTTTTTTGTTGATAATATTGTTAATAACTTTTTATTGCGCGTTAATTTGCGAAGCAAAATTAATCCCACTTATAGCACCTCAAATTAAAGCGATTCATGGTGGTTGCAACCAGGGAAGATTAATTGGAAGGTTCGATGTCTTTCACTCAAAATGCATAGTTTGTATGATTTCTAATTATTCGATATTAGCACGGTGAATATTGCGGTTCGAATATCGAAATCATTAAGGCTCTTGTTCACTCACTGCAGCCATCTTGATTGATGACGTCAGAAGCGAGAAAATCATGAAATATATCATGAAAATTCTTGCGATTTACACTAAAATAAAAATGCTTTTTAATAAATAACCATCTGTAAACGATAAAATAGATTTGTAAAATACAC
>JASTWK010001978.1:0-21158 GCA_030770225.1 Temnothorax unifasciatus
TCTCTCTCTCTCTCTCTCTCTCTCTCTCTCTCTTTCTCTAAAATGCTATAAATTGAAAAATATTACTTTTTTATCGACTGAAGTTCAATTCCGTCATATACAATTCTTTGAGATTTAAGGCCGGTTTTCACACGCAATGATTGGTGGCGCCAACTGACTGGCATTCATTGGCGCCAGAACTGACTAGCAAACTCACAAGTATTTACACAGTGATTGGCGTATAATGTGGAAATATTTAACATTTATTAAACACACAGTAAATGACAGCAAGCATATAACCTCAAATTTTGAGGTTATATGCTTTGGCCGATAACCTCCAGTAATCGCCACACTACTAGCGCCAGTTTGTATCAAGTGTTTACACTTACATTTTACTGGCGTTAGTCGACTGGCGCGGCCTGGCGCCACCAATCATTGCGTGTGAAAACCGGCCTTTACTCAATTATTTCCTAAAATATTGGAAAAATTTCGTAACCGATTTCCGAAAAGATACCGGTTCCCAAAAAAATCGATAACAAAAAACTATACAGTTTATAGCACTCCCCGGGAAATTCTACCCCCTGTTTTATATACAATTGTTTAAGATTCGGTCAATTATTTCTCGGAAAAAATTGGAAAAATTTCGGACACCGATTACCAAAAAGATTGGTAACAAAAAACTATACACCCTATAGCACTCGCCGGAAAATTCTACCCCTATTTTATATGGTTTTAATACAAAATCTGTCGAGTCGTTTTTGAGTTATAAATGGTGTAACTAACCCGACTTTGTTTTATTTATATAGATTTTAAAAATATATTCAAATAAATAAATTTCAAATATTTAAGAAAATATTATCTGGATGGTAAATAAAAACATTTTAAAAAATATTTCTAAAAGATTTTTAAAATATTTTACAAACGTTATCACAAAATATTTTTAAATCATTTTAAAATATTCCCAAAACCATTTTAAAATGTTTTTTGCAATATTATTTTTATAGAAATATTTAGACATATTTTTGAAAATATTTTGTGCTGTATGGGCTTATACTGCAAAAGAGAAAAAATTATATTTATACAAAATTACAAATTTTAATAATTATGTAACATGCAAAATATAAAATACATCTTTACACTCTAGCTAATAACATTTAGGGCCATTCTACAATACGTTGCAAACGATGGCAACTGCTAGTTGAAAAGTGTTATTTCTTACCGATTGCGAGTTACTGTCGCCAAAAAGTTAAAAATTCGCCAACTCTCTTTTGACAAGCGCAATTGACAAGCGCAATCGGAAATAACATTTTTCAACTAGCAGTTGCCATCGTTTGCGACGTATTGTAGAATAGCCCTTATATAGATAAAGCATTTGTATATTTTTACAGGTGGCAGATAGTAAAGATAAAAATTAATAATTACGCAGATCTTTAGAGACGTAGATGTCTATTATAAATGCAAATAAATATCTATAACTTATACGTCACATAAATGCGTATAGTAAACTGTTGTGAGCATATATCCAGTACATCAAAAATGCTCACTGAGCGGCTACCTGTGAGCGCTCAATGAGCGATCATGCTTCTGGATGCAGCCATTGGAGAGAGAGCGTAAAGTAAGCGGAGTGAGCGACAGAAAACTACGCTCACGAAAGTGGCAAGGGTGGCGAGCGCTCACCGTGAGCAGCTCAGAGAGCGTTTGTATCCAGTAGATAGATCTAGGGATATATGAGCGCTCAATGAGCGCTCAGTGAGCGGTCGTGCTTCTGGATGCAGCCAAAAATGCTCACTGAGCTACCTGTGAGCGCTCAATGAACGATCGTCCACCATGGATGCAGCCAATGGCAGCAGGAGTATGCAGTAAGACGTAAGCGGTAAGCTACTGACCATCCACAGTCGATTATTCTTGAATTGTAAAATCCCATTAGGCCCCGGACACACACTTTTTCGTAACAGTAACAGTAGGATTTCGAACCAATTGCGTTGCTCGAAATCCTACTGTTACTGTTACGAAAAAAGTGTGTGTGGCCAGCTTTAGTCAATAACTTTACTGCTTAAGGTTGTATGACCCCTTAGAAGAAAATATGCCAAATTCTTCAAACTTTGTCAGATGATGAGTATTATAGTAATAAAGCATTGTGCCAAGTTTGAACAAGTTTGCGAGGCCCGTTCAAAAGTTATAACAATTTGAATTTAACATGGGCTCTTATGGGAATTCATCAAGTTTCACTATTTTTTCAACTTCATTTAAGAAATTAATATCGAAGAAAATATGGCATACTTTCAAAACTTTGCAGAAATATTAATAAACATCTTACAAACAAATTAGAACAAAAAAAGTATGACTTCGAGGATATTTTCTGAAAGGTTCCCAGTCAAAATGACTCTCCTAAATAATCTCATACAAAAAAGTCTCGGAAAAAATATCTCAATCCAAAATGTCTTAGTCAAAAAATATCTCAATCCAAAATGTCTCAGTCCAAAAATATCTCAGTCCAAAATGTCTCAGTCCAAAATGTCTCAGTCCAAAAATATCTCCTTACCATAATGTATCGTACAAAAATCACTTCTACAAGAATATCTCTGACAATAATTAACTTCGAAATTACATCATACAATTTATATTACACAATATCATTGTAATGAATTACATCTTACAAATTTTTATTACAAATATCAACTAGACACATAGTGTGCCTTCAAAGTACATGCGTGGACTTTCCACGCGTGGCGACAAAATTAACATTTAATTAGTATCACATTTCATGAACAGCCATACATTGATATTAAATTCTAATCAACTGAATATACAAATAATAATCATAATATAATAAATCAGTAGTGTGTCACATTGTTTTGAGCCTTTCGACTCACGAGACTCCTAGAGATATCATTGCCACCTTTGACTAGAGAGGATACGGCCTTAGAGGCGTTCAGGCATAATCCCACGGATGGTAGCTTCGCACCACCGGCCGCTCGACCAAGTGCGTGAACCAAATGTCCGAACCTGCGGTTCTTCTCGTACTGAACAGGATTACTATCGCAATGACTGGTCATCAGTAGGGTAAAACTAACCTGTCTCACGACGGTCTAATCCCAGCTCACGTTCCCTGTTGGCGGGTGAACCGTGGGTTCTGATCATTATATTATGATCATCAGGCTCTATAGTTTTTAACTCGTCCAATAATGTAAAATAAATTTTTCGTGTTTTATCAGTAGTTAGCGCGAAAACTAACGGCAATACTTTGCCCTCAACAGCACCATGTATACTATACATCTGGAAAAATATATTAGGTACAGTATTGAATGTACCATCACACAGCATACATAACTCTACTAGACCGCAACATATTCATATTGTTATTTGTAGTAAATGTCAGAAGCCGATCACTTCTTTAGCAGTTATAACCTTGACATCTCGTTGTAAAAATAAATCATTATTTTTTGTAAAGCAATATTCCTGAGGGACGACAAGTTCAGCAGCAGTAGTAGGATTGGCTGGCATATTATTGCTTGAGATATTTTTGTTCGATACATTATTGCTTGAGATATTTTTTGTTCGATACATTATTGCTTGAGATATTTTTGTTCGATACATTATTACGGCAAGATATTTTTGCTCTGAGATATTAATGGCTGAGATATTATAGACGAGATATTTTTGCTGAGATCCCTAAGAGCAAAAAGTCGACTTTAAGTCGACTTGAAGCCGACTTCTACCGAAACTGACTTGGCGGGAAGTCGACTTTTTTAAGGCCAAAAGTCGACTTGAAGTCGACTTGAAGTCGGCGAATGTCCCAAGAAACGCCGATTAAAAGTCGACTATCCGTCTGACAAGAAGTCGACTTCTAGTCATAACGAAAAGTCGACTTCCCGTCATGACGAAAAGTCGACTTTTTTAAGGACAAAAGTCGACTTGAAGTCGACTTGAAGTCGGCGAATGTCTCAAAAAATGCCGACTAAAAGTCGATTTTCCGTCATGACAAGAAGTCGACTTCCCGTCATGACGAAAAGTCGACTTCCCGCCAACTTTTAAAGTCGATAAAATAAACCGCCGCGTACGTCTGGGTCATGTTCCAAAACTCACTCTGAGTAACTAAAATTTATAGTTTACGTCACGTACACTATAGCATTTTAGTTAACTAGAGTGAGTTTTGGAACATGACCCTGGAGGTCGATTGTGTATCTTAAAACGAGGTAAAAATGACAAAAGTTAACAGATTTTACTAGATTTTGATAAATAAAATCATAGATACGCTAATAAATTTTCTCACTTTTGTAATTTTTACCTTATTATTTCAAGATACACAATCGACCCCTTGCTGGAAGGCTAAAACTGATGCATTTCCATTTTTTTTTCATATATAAAATAATTTAATTATCTAAAAAACTGTATAATTACAATCCTAATGTTTTATTCTTAATTACAAAGGCGGCCATATCTGTACCACTTATGCGTGCGCGGATTCTGGCAGCCACTTCTGGTAAGCTGACAACAGAACTAAAATTAAAACATTCCAGCGTGAATCGCGAAACAATATGCAAAATTAGCTATATAAATATATATAATATATATATTGTTATCATAATGTTGTAAATATATAATAATATTGTTATATATATATATATATATATATATATATATATATATATATAATATCCACAGACTTTTATACTAGACCACTAACATCTATGGACGCACTGCCGAAAAGCTGATGCGAGTGCGAGATGCAAGTGGTAGTGAAGGGTGCAGCCACATTGAATTAAGTCACTATCGGGTGTTCAGTTGCTCATGATGTGCGTTTATCTGCATTCGTTATTACAGTACATAACGATGCAGGCAAATGTTTTTGTGTTAAATATTGGTATGTACACGTTATCAATAAGTTTGTAAGTCATGCCTTCGACGTGTAGCGTACTTGGATGCCGAAATCGAACCACTACTCCTGTAGTATTAAACCTTTTCTTTTGGACATTCTGTATATACCAGACTATTGTATAGAAATCTTGTATAAAACCACTTGTATAGAATCTGTAGTATAGCATATCTTGACTAAAATTAACATGGCGGCAAGCATCACGGCCGAGATTGCCTGTCAGTGGTCTAGTATTGTATAGAAGTCTATGATAATATCTAAATATTATTTTATAAATTAAAATCTCACATTTTTTATCCAAACCCCAGATTTCTAGCAGTTTGTCTTTGGACACGACTCCCTGCAACTGCAGCGTTTGTACTATTGCTTGAGTGCGTGGTATCAACCTGAAAAAATCGTATTGAATTGTAATCTATTCGATGAATCAACGTGAAACCGAAAGGAGATAGAATGACGATTTACCTGGCCCATGACTTGGTGATGCTCCCAGGTGTCGTCAGCAGCGACGGGACAAATCGTTTCAGCTTAGGGCACACTTGACCCTTGAAGAAGAAATACACGAACCACTTGACACCGTCCACGGATGCTCTATACCCATCGATGGTAATGCCCATCCGGCCTTTCCGAATGTACCAGACACGCGGCAAATGATCTTCCCAGTTCCTTGATTATATCTATAAATGAGAATAATATTCGATCATAATGAAGATTAATATCTGTAAGTAAGTAAAAAATAAGTAAGAAAAACGTTATAAAGCAAGGATTGTGATAAGAATACCTTGGCGGTGGATCAACCAATGGTTCACTAAGATGGCATAGCATGAGAGCGAATTTCGGCAATCATTCGGGTTCTATCGCCGTGACACCTCTCATGTACATCTTATTTGTTTCGTACACCTCTTGATAAACCACCTATTCTGGACTGATTTTCCGTAGAACGCACGAAGAACGCATGAACACATCAGGTTCCTCCATTTCTGGTGTTCTGAAAGATGGTTCAGAATGGAGAGCTGTCGCATTCAATAGGTCTTAATTATCGATGATAATTAATAACACACCATACCTAACCTGTAAGCATGTTTCCACTTGACCTTATGCTGATCCTCTTTTACCTCGTCGGGCAAAACCTTTCTCGCGACTTGATCCGCCATATCGTGGCGGTGGTTGATAGCGCGGCGCTTTACATCGTCTTATCGTGTCCTGTCTCGCGGCACGTACTTATTCCTCGCACTCGCGTAAGCTCTGCTCCTCCAGCCTTCTCGAGATTCGCCGCCATATTGATAATGCATGATGCGCCGCTTGACTGTTTTCCGTCTTCTTATAAGTCGACTATTTTAGAAGTCGTCTTTTAGTCGACTTTCCGCCATTTTTAGAAGTCGACTTATAAAAGTCGCCGGAAAGTCGACTTTTGTAAGTCGACTATTTAGAAGCCGACTTTTAGTCGATTTTCCGCCATTTTTAGAAGTCGACTAGAAATCGACTTATAAAAGTCGACGGAAAATCGACTTTTATAAGTCGACTATTTAGAAGTCGACTTTTAGTCGACTTTCCGCCATTTTTTAGAAGTCGACTAGAAGTCGACTTATGAAAGTCGACGGAAAGTCGACTTTTATAAGTCGACTATTTAGAAGTCAACTTTTAGTCGACTTTCCGCCATTTTTTAGAAGTCGACTAGAAGTCGACTTATAAAAGTCGACGGAAAGTCGACTTTTATAAGTCGACTATTTAGAAGCCGACTTTTAGTCGACTTCCGCCATTTTTAGAAGTCGACCATTTAGAAGTCGACTTTCAGTCGACTTTCCGCCATTTTTAGAAGTCGACTAGAAGTCGACTTACAAAAGTCGACTTACCGTCGACTTTCCGTCAACTGTGCTCTTAGGGATGTTTTGGGCTGAGATAAAATGAGGGGTCACCTTTCTGAAATATTGAATAAAAAGCAAACAGAGAACAGTCTCGCTTGGTCTCGCTGAACTCGTAAGTACGGAGATCCGGCAACAGCGCAAGCGAAAACTAACCTCAAACGATGCGTCTGTATATTACACGTGCTCGGAACACACTTCGCATTCACGCAGCTGGGTAGCGATCAACTAACTTAACTTTTTTCCTAGAGCGGAAACGTGAAAAGTGAAAAGTTTCATGTAACTATCTCTTTCTATTAGTGTTGAATAGAAAGAGATAAACTTTTCACTTTTCACGTTCCGTCCTAGGGGAAAAGATACATGATCGATTCCCAGATGTCGAGTGAGATCAATGCTATCAACTTACAGAAAATGCTACGTTGCCGCGATCAAAATACTTTTTTATGAGAGCTATTGTATTTAATTTATTAATAAATGACGTAAATAAATAACGTAATATAATTTTATTAGTATTTTTAAACAGTAATTACTATGTTTTGTTACTTTTTAAAGATTTTCACACTTTCAGATTTTCGTTTGTGTCAGTTGCAAGTCAGGTACAGTCTTTCTAAAAACCACTGAAAGTTTACATACGAGAAAATATGCATAAAAATGTCTCTATAGCTCTTAAAAACACAGGCAACTGTTATTTTAATAAAATATTAATATAAATATTACTTTCCAGTAAAGAATATCTTCTTAAATATGTTAATTAGCTTTATGCCCTTATGGAAAAATACACTCAACGTCTTAAAGTTGGGTGTGATTTCGGACCGCCAATGAAGGTTAACCATCATTTCAACATCTTTGATTGGTTAATCTTCAATTGGCGGTCTGAAATCACACCCAACTTTAAGACGTTGAGTGTATTTTTCCATAAGGGTGTTACGTTTCTTAAACTTTTGGCAGAGATCTTACGGGTCATACAACCTTAAGGCCATTGCACGTAAGTGCTGGTCTACAACCTTGCTTTAAAGGGTATTTAAGCTCTAAGCCGTAAGAAACTGACCAATCACAGTGGAATGTGAGGAGAATACTCGACTGTGATTGGTCAATTTCTTAGGGCTCAGGGTGCTGTCACATGCAGGACGGAATTTCGGAAAACGGAATCTCGGAATCATTCTGATTGGTTAGCCCCATGGAGCACAGTACAAGCCCCATGGGGCTAACCAATCAGAATGATTCCGAGATTCCGTTTTCCGAAATTCCGTCCTGCATGTGACAGCACCCTCAGAGCTTAAATACTCTTTAAAGCAAGGTTGTAGACCAGCACTAATAAAGTTTTAGTCATAATCGTAAGGTCGTAAGAAAATAGACCAATCACACTCGATTATTTTTCAAGCGCGAGAAGAATAATTGACTGTGATTGGTCTATTTTCTTACGGCTTTACGATTATGACTAAAATTTTGTTACGTGCAATGGCCTTTACGTGTCTTACTGTATATTCCTGCTGCCATTGTAGACGACGCTTAAATGCTGGTTTACAACCTTGCTTTAAAGGCCATTGCACGTAACAAAATTTTAGTCATAATCGTAAGGCCGTAAGAAAATAGACCAATCACAGTCAATTATTCTTCTCGCGCTTGAAGAATAATCGAGTGTGATTGGTCTATTTTCTTACCACCTTACGATTATTACGTGCAATGGCCTTAAGGGGATCCTATAGTGGCAATATTTACCGACCGAATTCTATATCTGTCCTTGTATAGACAATGATGATAGACAAGGATAGACATGGTTATAGGTTATAATTTTTTCGAAGCTCTCATTTTATTCCAGGCTTTCAATCTCAATTTCAAAGGTACGTTATTGTTTGTGCACGTCTGTTGAAGAGTGGGAACATTTCATTTTGTACATATTACTTATACAACTGTTTATATTAGAAAATGCGGTGACAGCATTTTTACATTTTTTTCAATTATTACTAATTTTTACAATCCCACTCTTCATTAGTACTTATACTTTACTCCTGTAAAAGGATTTTGCGATCTATAAAGCCGTTTCAAAATGAGAGCGTTGACTGTAATTGTCGGTAATTGTCCCCGCTATAGGATCCCCTTAAGGGTATTTAAGCTCTAAGCCCTAAGCCGTAAGCATTAAGTGACGTCATTTCCGTCTCGAAGACATTCCCGCGCAGTATTTAAGCTTTAGCTGTTAGATCTAGAGTCCCTTTAGTGCTGGTCTACAATTACCTTGTTTTAAAAGATATTTAAACTCTAAGCCGTAAGAAATTGACCAATTGCAATAAAATGTGAAGAGAATACTCGACTGTAATTGGTCAATTTCTTATAGCTTAAAGCTTAAATGCCCTTTAAAGCAAGGTTGTAGACCTGAGCACTTACAATAAGAGTCTGGACAGACTTTGGGAGTGCAACAACGTTCTCAAAATAAGTCTACGGTTTAAGAGTATCATGAGATAGTATACCAAATTTGGTTGTTCTAATTTGAAAACTGTAGATTTGCATAGCGGACAAACATACATACATTTCCACGGACATTTCTCAAAAAATTCAAAATTTTATAAAGAAAGAACCCTTTTACCGATCTCATTGCCAAATTCAATACCAACCTTCCTTTAATAATACTCTATATAAATTTACATGTATAATTTATACACTTTTCAAGCAGAAATCGGTAACCCTTTCACCGATTCTCGCCAAATTCAATACCAACCTACCTTTAATAATACTCTATCCATAAAAAAAAATTAGCTTGATATCTCAAAATTTACGGAAATCAGAGCAATCACATAGATTTTTTTAGACAGAAATCGGTAACTCCTTTATTATTAGCAATTTTTTGAATTCTATTATATTCCTCAGTTTTTTCTATCCCTATTTCATATATATGTATAATACTTTAAGATTTGGTTGATTAGGAAAATCTGAACAGGAAAAGTCATTAAGTACGACTCTTTTAAAGAATTTAAAATTTTAGATATCCTGAATTTTTTTTTTAAATTGGGTTGTAGCACAATGGTACATACATAGCCTATGTTATTCAGAAAGACATAAGCTATAAACCAATGTAAAAATTTTTGAAATCGATTCAGTACTTTCTAAGATTATCTCGAACAATGGTACAAACTTTTCCCTTTTATATAATAGTAGAGATATATATTTGAATGTTACATGAATTGGGGTTATTCAACATTGCCTCCTAAGTTTTAACATTTATTGTATATTAGCAATATATTTACTGTAAATATAAAATATGCTACTCTCTTTCTCTGCCACTGATTATAAGCAACTTTTGTTTGTTGTTCTTTTCACTTATTAGTATTTACCACAACATAAAAATACAAGCAATATAATCTTTACTCTTAAATATTTATCGTTAAGCTTAAATATTAACTTCAGTAGTTTTGTTCGAAAGTTCTGCTTAAGAAATTTAGCATTGCATACTCATATTAGAAAATTAATTTAATTAATTAATTATTTAATAATATAGTAATTTATGCATGGTGATAATAATATACAATTTACATTTATCTAAAAACATCTTGTATCTTTGATTTTAACATCACTTCTAATATCACTTTACGATGCCCATGCCTCTAACTCTTTCAAGTCGTCGTCCTCTTCCGGTTTAGCTTCTATAAATAAAATTTCAATATTTTATTGCTCTAATTTAAGACCATAAATCGATGCCATAAATTATAATAATTTTTTCAGATATGCGTGACACAATTGTTCATATTTTATATTTTTATAATATATGAGAAATTTATACCATTATAAGAATAATAGTTACTTGTGCGAATTTTGCTTGGAGCAACAGGAACTGAAGTTGGTACTGCTGGTAGTTCATCTGTCGTTGTATCAATACCAAGTAATTCTTTATCAAGCTGTTCTTGTTGAAGTTCCTCTAGCTCTTTTTCTAACTCGTCCTCATCAGCATCCTGGCCAAATGCTACTGGGTTAGAAATGGCATCTGAAATTTCTCTAGCCACATCTTGTTGCTCTGCTATATCATCCATCATATCGTGTACTTGGTCGACATCCCTATAGTATAAATATAACAAATATATAATACAAATATAACAAAAAAGTAATTTAAATATAACAAAAATATAAATACATTATTTAATACATAAATTATTGTATATAACTCAATATTTTATATATTTATTTTCATATTTAAAGGAATAACTTTTTTATTTTTAACCACCTTATATTAAGATATTACTTTCAGATAACCTAAAGATTATATTAAAAAATAGCCAATTACTAATAATGGTAAAAATGTGAAAATCTTACATATGTTGATGCGCAGCCTTCATCGCATCTGCGGCACCCTTCATGGTAGTAAGAACGGCGGTATTTGTATTTGCACTCTCCAGTGCTTCTCTTTGCATTTCAATCGTAGACAGTGTGCCATCAATTTGCTGTAACTGCTTTTCATATCGTTTCTTTCTTTTCAGTGCTTGAATGGCAGCTAAAAGATATATAATATTCTTAATGCTTAATCAAATCATATCCAGTAAGTAAAATGTTAGCAATATGCTAACAGTTTGTCAGTCAATTTGCGGCACCAACTTTTATCTTTAATTAAGCTTGTGTTCTTCTAGCAGAGCCTATTGACATAATTTTATTAATAAAAATCAAGCAAAATCTGTCATTTCAAAACTATTTACAAATAAAATATGTCATTTAAATGATTATAAAAACAGCAGATTCTGTCTGGTTACTGCATTGCCAGCAGTATTCTGTCAGCAGATTTTATTACAATTTTTGTATTCTGCTTAAAACTTATAGCAGGTAAAAGTCTGTTTTCGACATATTTGGATTTATATGGACATATTATTTGAATATGGAAGAAGTAATAAGTATCTCGGAATGTAATTAAAGCATAAAATTTAAGGAATAAAATTTATTGCAGCACCAATAGAGATTTATATTTACCTAATTTTCTAATGTAATCCTCTTGCTTTTCAATACACTTGATATTTCACAAGGTTATTTATGCTTTCAGAAAAAAATATTTTTGAGTCTTGGCCATGCATGCATTGTTTCTTTCATATTTCGGTCAATGATAAATTGATCTCTTAAGACATCTTTGAGTATACCAAACAAATGGTAACCACTAGAGACCAGATTGCAGTGCCGTTTTCCCTACTCCAAGCGTGTGCTAGCGGCCGAGCGCCGTGAGAATATTATATAAATAAATAAATAAATATATTTGCTATGTTACACCGCTAGACCGCACGGTGTAGAGGGTACTTCTCACAGCTGCTAGCACGCGCTTGGAATGGGAAAAACGGCACCGTAATCTGGTCTCTAGTAATCACTTGTTTCAGATAATGACTGTTTATATGATTCATCAAAGATGTCTTAAGAAATTTTTGATTTAACATTGACCACAGTGTGAAAGAAATGATATATGTAGCTAAAAGAACAAGGAACTTTTTTCTGATAGCATAAATAAATTTGTGAAATGCTGAACTAAATGCGTTAAAAACCAAAGAAAATATATTAAAATAATATATAAACGTTATCTCTATTAATGCTTCAATAAATTGCATAAATATATTCCAGGTAATTATTGACTTATCCTCATACATACATACATATACATATATATGTATACATATATACATACATATATATATATATATATATATATATATATATATATATATATATATATATATATATATATAGCTTTTAATTTTAAGTGACGAGTTGAATTAGACACGCAACTATACTAAATGTAGACATCGTTTAAAAACATAACATAAGCATAAGAGAGACGATAATAATTCAGAATGACAAATAGAGCGCAAATGAAAGAGACAAATACATATAACAATCAATCAAATAGTTGAGTTGTAAAAGTCAGACTCGAAGTATGAAAGTTGCAAAAGACGCACAAGTTATATATGCTACCTCGCTTGTTCTTCGACGCATTCTTCTTAGCTATTAACACTTCATTGTCTATTTTGCTCTCTAAGAACTCCTGCTTCTTTATCAACATATCCTCCGTTTCGCGTAATTTCTGAATCGCCTCCGCCGTCGAGGGTGCAGCCGGATCTTTCTTGCCGCCGAACACCTTGCTGAAGAAGCTCATCGTGTCACGTCTCTTTATCGGAAAACACTTCTAATCACACGACGATGAACACTGGTACGTACTTCGAAGTCGAAATCGAAAGCTTATCCACTGCTACAAGATCACTGTCGCCATATTCTTTTCATATTCAACTCAACAAATACGGACTTACGTCATCTGTTCCTTTTAACTCACTGTCTTGTATCCTCTGCACTCGAAAAAAGAAAAATGTACACTGGGGAACACACAAATGGGTTCCCTTTCGGTGTAGATGAGTGCACCATTTCTATAGAAAACCTATAGGTTCGCAATTGGCTGGAAGGTAGAAATAATGCGCTTATCTACACCGAAAAAGGAACTCATTTTTATTGTTGCTCCTCACTGTACTTTCGTATCATTCAGATAGAAAAAGAGAGAGCGATAAGAAAGTAAATAGGCACTAGTAAGAATGTATTTCATGACTCATTGATTTGTCATCGTTTTGTAGGTTCAACAAAAAGAAACCTTTCGATTATATCCTTTTCGCAAAACATCTAATATAAAGACAATTTTATGAATAAATTTAATTAATAGCGTGAGAACGCTATATTTGGATTATCGCACCTGTTATATTTGTGAAATGAGACTGATGAGAGATATGCTGTTTCTTTAAGGTAGGTTTTCATGGGCAGTGAAATGCAGCAGTTCCTAAAAATGTTTGGCTCATTGGGTCTGTTTGTGTTGCTTGCACTTTTTGCACTCAGCATCTTCGCTTTCTCTCTCTCCAACGGCCGAATATATATTTATCTCATTTCAAGTCAATTCAAGTGCAAAAATGTTTGGGGATTTCAAGCAACGCGAACAAACCTATTGGCCTAGTTTACACCGATCTCTTAATACGCGTATCAAATAGTATATTTGAACTAATCAGCCAATAATCAAACTAATTTACTAGTTATTTACTATTTAATACGCGTATTAAGTGATCGACGTAAACTAGGCCAATTTAGCCTTGTGTACACGATACTAGAAATCGGTCCGAGTTTCGGTTTAAGCCAATGAAACTGCTGCTTTTCTATAAGAGCTGCAAGTTGATTGGCTTAAACCGAAACTCGGTCCGATTTCTAGTATCGTGTACACAAGGCTTAAGGCTGAGTTTCCACTGAGCGCGTCACGCGTCGCGTCGTCACGAGTTAACCAATCGGAACATCCCATTTTATTACGTTACTTGTAAGGCCCGATCTACAATAGCTGTAGTAAGCCTCAAGAAGTAAGAAATTGACCAATTACAGGCGAATGTGAGGAGAATAATCAACTGTGATTGGTCAATTTCTTACTTCTTGAGGCTTACTACAGCTATTGTAGATCGGGCCTAACCGTTACAAGTAACGTAATAAAATGGGATGTTCCGATTGGTTAACTCGTGACGACGCGACGCGTGACGCGCTCAGTGGAAACTCAGCCTAAGAGCACAGTTGACAGAAAGTCGACTTTTATAAGTCGACTTCTAGTCGACTTATAAAAATGGCGGAAAGTCGACTAAAAGTCGACTTCTAAATAGTCGACTTATAAAAAGACGGAAAACAGTCAAGCGGCGCGTCATGCATTATCAATATGGCGGCGAATCTCGAGAAGGCTGGAAGAGCAGAGCTTACGCGAGTGCGAGGAATACACAGACAGGACACGATAGACGACGTAAAGCGTCGCGCTATCAACCACCGCCACGATATGGCGGATCAAGTCGCGAGAAAGGTTTTGCCCGACGAGGTAAAAGAGGATCAGGATAAGGCCAAGTGGCCAAACATGCTTACAGGTTAGGTATGGTGTGTTATTAATTATCATTGATAATTAAGACCTATTGAATGCGACAGCTCTCCATTCTGAACCATCTTTCAGAACACTAGAAATGGAAAAACCTGTGTTCATGCATTCTCTATCCTGGATAGGTGGTTTATCAAGAGGTGTACGAAACGAATAAAATGTACATGAGAGGCGATAGAACCCGAATGATTGCCGAAATTCGCTCCCATGCTATGCCATTTTAATGAACCATTGGTTGATCCACCGCCAAGGTATTTTTATCACAATTCTTGCTTTATAATGTTTTTCTTATTTATAAAGATATTAATCTTCATTATGATCGAATATTATTTTCATTTATAGATATAATCAAGGAACTTGGAAGATCATTTGCTGCGTGTCTGGTACATTCGGAAAGGTTGGATGGGCACTACCATTGATGGGCATAGAGCATCCGTGGACGGTGTCAAGTAGTTCGTGTATTTCTTCTTGAAGGGTCAAGTGTGCCCTAAGCTGAAACGATTTGTCCCGTTGCTGCTGACGACACCTGGGAGCATCACCCAGTCATGGGCCAGGTAAATCGTTATTCTATCTCCTTTCGATTTCACGTTGATTCATCGAATAGATTACATCAATTCAATACGATTTTTTTAGGTTGATACCACGCACTCAAGCAATAGTACAAACGCTGCAGTCGCAGGGAGTAGTGTCCAAAGACAAACTGCTAGAAATCTGGGGTTCGGATAAAAAATGTGAGATTTTAATTTATAAAATAATATTTAAATATTATCATAGACTTCTATACAATACTAGACCACTGACAGGCATCTCGGCCGTGATGCTTGCCGCCTATGTTAATTTTAGTCAAGATATGCTATACTACAGATTCTATACAAGTGGTTTTATACAAGATTTCTGTACAATAGTCTGGCATATACAGAATGTCCAAAAGAAAGGGTTTAATACTAGAGGAGTAGTGGTTCGATTTCGGCATCCAAGTATGCTACACGTCGAAGGCATGACTTACAAACTTATTGATAACATGTACCAATATTTTAACACAAAAACATTCGCCTGCTTCGTTATGTACTGTAATAACGAATGCAGATAAACGCACATCACGAACAACTGAACACCCGATAGTGACTTAATTCAATATAGCCGCACCCTTCACTGCCACTTGCATCTCGCACTCATCAGCTTTTCGGCAGTGCGTCCATAGATGTTAGTGGTCTAGTATAAAAGTCTGTGGATATTATATATTTATAATATATCCGATATGAACATTTCATATCGAAAAGACGTTATATATTGCCAGTCACGGTCGATTTAAATTACTTTAATTGTTATTCTATATACTGGCGAAAGAAAATTTAGTATTCTGTTTAATATTATTATATATTTACAACATTATGATAATAATATATATTATATATATTTATATAGCTAATTTTGCATATTATTTCGCGATTAACGCTGAAATGTTTTAATTGTAGTTCTGTTGTCAGCTTACCAGAAGTGGCTGCCGGAATCCGCGCACACAGAAGTGGCACAGATATGGCCGCCTTTGTAATTAAGAATAAAACATTAGGATTGTAATTATACAGTTTTTTAGATAATTAAATTATTTTGTATATGAAAAAAATCGAAATGCATCAGTTTTAGCCCTCCAGCAAGGGGTCGATTGCGTATCTTGAAATGAGGTAAAAATTACAAAAGTGAGAAAATTTATTAGCGTATCTATGATTTTATTTATCAAAATCTAGTAAACTCTGTTAACTTTTGTCATTTTTACCTCGTTTCAAGATAATCGACCTCCAGACGTACGCGGCGGTTTATTTTATCGATTTTAAAAGTTGGCGGGAAGTCGACTTTTTGTCATGACGGGAAGTCGACTTTTCGTCATGACGGGAAGTCGACTTTTCGTCATGACGGGAAGTCGACTCTAAATCGGTGGTTTTTTAGACATTCGCCGACTTCAAGTCGACTTAAAGTCGACTTTCGGCCTTAAAAAAGTCGACTTTTCTGCCAAGACAGTTTCGGTAGAAGTCGGCTTCAAGTCGACTTAAAGTATATATATATGTACTAAAAATATAGAAAAAGTGAAAGTATATACTTACACGTGTATTAATTACAATACTTTAGATATTTACACACTTTTACTCGAATAATTTTTCTCTTTCGTGCTGGATCATGTGCTAATACGTACGCGCGGCGCAATAAAATCTCGATTATTCTAGATATTTCTATATAACCAAGACGATGTCGTAAAAATGATAACTTTCCTACTCGTTTTAACGGACGTCAATATAATGCCACTACAACATGATATCTAACTGATGACATCTTTTGGACTGCAACAAAAGGCAGAAACAGCGATACCTTTTGGACAACTTTTATGGAGATACTTTTGGATTACATTAAATTGATGATTTTTCGATGCCTTAAAACAGCCACTATCGGATAAAGTAAAATGGTGACTTTAGAATAACAGGTTTTTCTTTCCATTAAGATATCATAAAAAAAACATCATTTGGATAACAGTAAAGATATCAATTTAAAGGCATCCATTGGTCATCTTATGGTAAAATCATAAAGGCAACCCTAAGAGCAAAAAGTCGACTTTAAGTCGACTTGAAGTCGACTTCTACCGAAACTGACTGGCAGAAAAGTCGACTTTTTTAAGGACAAAAGTCGACTTGAAGTCGACTTGAAGTCGGCGAATGTCTCAAAAAACGCCGACTAAAAGTCGACTTTCCGTCATGACAAGAAGTCGACTTCCCGTCATGACGAAAAGTCGACTTCCCGTTATGACGAAAAGTCAACTTCCCGCCAACTTTTAAAGTCGATAAAATAAACCGCCGCGTACGTCTGGGTCATGTTCCAAAACTCACTCTAGTTAACTAAAATGCTATAGTGTACGTGACGTAAACTATAGATTTTAGTTACCCAGAGTGAGTTTTGGAACATGACCCTGGAGGTCGATTGTGTATCTTGAAACGAGGTAAAAATGACAAAAGTTAACAGAGTTTACTAGATTTTGATAAAAATAAAATCATAGACACGTTAATAAATTTTCTCACTTTTGTCATTTTTACCTCATTATTTCAAGATACGCAACTGACCACTTGCTGGAGGGCTAAAATTGATGCATTTCGATTTTTTTCATATATAAAATAATTTAATTATCTAAAAAACTGTATAATTACAATCCTAATGTTTTATTCTTAATTACAAAGGCGGCCATATCTGTGCAACTTCTGTGTGCGCGGATTCCGGCAGTCACTTTGGTAAGCTGACAACAGAACTAAAATTAAAACATTCCAGCGTTAATCGCGAAACAATATGCAAAATTAGCTATATAACTATGCATAATATATATATTATTATCATAATGTTGTAAATATATAATAATATTAAACATAATACTAAATTTTCTTTCGCCAGTATATAGAATAACAATTAAAGTAATTTAAATCGATCGTGACTGGCAATATATAACGTCTTTCCGATATGAACATAGAAAAACCGTGAGCCAACTTGGTTTGTCGGATTCACACAGCACTTTTTCGGATCAAACATCGAGTATTAATTTCGACCAAGGGATTTTGGTCCGTTGATGTAATTTCTAAGTTAAATAGTTTAAATTTTTTATTGCGAAAAAATATTACCCCAGCCAGGGTTTGAACCTGAACATCTCGTATACCGTGCGAGTGTCGTGCCAATTCAATTACATCAACAGATAATATTATAAATATATAATATCTACAGACTTTTTATACTAGACCACTAACATCTATGGACGCACTGCCGAAAAGCTGATGCGAGTGCGAGATGCAAGTGGTAGTGAAGGGTGCGGCCATATTGAATTAAGTCACTATCGGGTATTCAGTTGCTCATGATGTGCGTTTATCTGCATTCGTTATTACAGTACATAACGATGCAGGCAAATGTTTTTGTGTTAAATATTGGTATGTACATGTTATCAATAAGTTTGTAAGTCATGCCTTCGACGTGTAGCGTACTTGGATGCTGAAATCGAACCACTACTCCTGTAGTATTAAACCTTTTCTTTTGGACATTCTGTATATGCCAGACTATTGTATAGAATCTTGTATAAAACCACTTGTATAGAATCTGTAGTATAGCATATCTTGACTAAAATTAACATGGCGGCAAGCATCACGGCCGAGATGCCTGTCAGTGGTCTAGTATTGTATAGAAGTCTATGATAATATTTAAATATTATTTTATAAATTAAAATCTCACATTTTTTATCCGAACCCCAGATTTCTAGCAGTTTGTCTTTGGACACGACTCCCTGCAACTGCAGTGTTTGTACTATTGCTTGAGTGCGTGGTATCAACCTAAAAAAATCGTATTGAATTGATGTAATCTATTCGATGAATCAACGTGAAATCGAAAGGAGATAGAATAACGATTTACCTGGCCCATGACTCGGTGATGCTCCCAGGTGTCGTCAGCAGCAACGGGACAAATCGTTTCAGCTTAGGGCACACTTGACCCTTCAAGAAGAATACACGAACCACTTGACACCGTCCACGGATGCTCTATACCCATCGATGGTAGTGCCCATCCGGCCTTTCCGAATGTACCAGACACGCGGCAAATGATCTTCCCAGTTCCTTGATTATATCTATAAATGAGAATAATATTCGATCATAATGAAGATTAATATCTTTAAGTAAGTAAGAAATAAGTAAGAAAAACGTTATAAAGCAAGGATTGTGATAAGAATACCTTGGTGGTGGATCAACCAATGGTTCACTAAGATAGCATAGCATGAGAGCGAATTTCGGCAATCATTCGGGTTCTATCGCCGTGACACCTCTCATGTACATCTTATTCGTTTCGTACACCTCTTGATAAACCACCTATAATAGGTGACCTATTCTGGACTGATTTTCCGTAGAACGCGCAAAGAACGCATGAACACATCAGGTTCCTCCATTTCTGGTGTTCTGAAAGATGGTTCAGAATGGAGAGCTGTCGCATTCAATAGGTCTTAATTATCGATGATAATTAATAACACACCATACCTAACCTGTAAGCATGTTTCCACTTGGCCTTATCCTGATCCTCTTTTACCTCGTCGGGCAAAACCTTTCTCGCGACTTGATCCGCCATATCGTGGCGGTGGTTGATAGCGCGGTACTTTACATCGTCTTATCGTGTCCTGTCTCGCGGCACGTACTTATTCCTCGCACTCGCGTAAGCTCTGCTCCTCCAGCCTTCTCGAGATTCGTCGCCATATTGATAATGCATGACGCGCCGCTTGACTGTTTTCCGTCTTTTTATAAGTCGACTATTTAGAAGTCGTCTTTTAGTCGACTTTCCGCCATTTTTAGAAGTCGACTAGAAGTCGACTTATAAAAGTCGCCGGAAAGTCGACTTTTGTAAGTCGACTATTTAGAAGCCGACTTTTAGTCGACTTTTCCGCCATTTTTAGAAGTCGACTAGAAGTCGACTTATAAAAGTCGACGGGAAAGTCGACTTTTGTAAGTCGACTATTAGAAGCCGACTTTAGTCGACTTTCCGCCATTTTTAGAAGTCGACTAGAAGTCGACTTATAAAAGTCGACGGAAAGTCGACTTTTATAAGTCGACTATTTAGAAGTCGACTTTTAGTCGACTTTCCGCCATTTTTAGAAGTCGACCATTTAGAAGTCGACTTTTAGTCGACTTTCCGCCATTTTTAAAAGTCGACTAGAAGTCGACTTACAAAAGTCGACTTACCGTCGACTTTCCGTCAACTGTGCTCTTAGGGAACCTTAAAACGACAACTTACGGATACCTTTTTGAAATTAATGCTACCTGGGCTGTTTAGCGGGTAAAAAGTAATCACTTTCCGCCCTAGGGAGGAAAATAAAGGCCTTCACACATAAAATCGCGTAAGAACGTAAAACATAAGCGTAAGAAAATCGACCAATTCCAATCAAGTATTGTGCTGTCCGTAACCTCAGTAGGGGAAAATACTTGATTGGGATTGATCGATTTTCTTACGCTTACGTTTTACGTTCTTACGGCGTTTTATGTGTGAAGGCCTTAACCACTTTCCACCCTAGGGAGGAAAGTAAGTCCTGGCTTGAAATTGACCACTCTCGCCTCTCTCTAAGCATGGAAGTCGAACTTTCCGTAAAGGTATTGTGAAAAATATCGTGTGCACCTCGGGGCGAAAGCTTTTTCAGACTCGTGTGATTCGCCGCCCGAGCCGAAGGTGAGGGCGGCAAACTTCACACTCGTCTGAAAAACGCTACTTTCACCCCTTGGTGCACAATATACTATTTTGTCATGACGGGAAGTCAACTTCTTGTCATGACGGAAAGTCGACTTCTTGTCATGACGGAAAGTCGACTTTTAATCAGTGGTTTTTGAGATATTCGCCGACTTCAAGTCGACTTGAAGTCGACTTTCAGCCTTAAAAAAGTCGACTGACTGTCAAGTCAGTTTCGGTAGAAGTCGGCTTCAAGTCGACTTAGGCTCAGTCACAATGACAAAAATAAGGAATAAGATAAAGGAATAAGGAATAAGGGAATGTCGCATCTCACTTCAGTAAC
>JASTWK010001979.1:0-21133 GCA_030770225.1 Temnothorax unifasciatus
CAGGAACAAAATCTATTACTTTTGACCAAATTTCTTCATAAAGTGCTACAGTACGAGCTCCGCATAAAACAAGTACCGCTGCGATAACCTACAAAATACATACATGGAATGTTACAACCGTTTATAGTTCTAATTAGGGCTGTTCTTAAAAAAAACATCTACCTATCCATGTAACGTATGTGAATTGTGTAAAGTTGACTAAGCGAAGAAACACAGGATCAACCTTTAATCAAATTCTATATTTATTTATAGTTTTAAACACAATAAAATAAATGTAAAATAGTAAACTTACAGAAAATGTCCCATCACAGGAAATTTCAGTAGATATTTCAAGTGCAGTGAGCAGTTCATCATCTGAGAAAAGAATGCTTTTTTTCCATCACTTACGGTTACACTCCCTTTGTAAATACGGCTCATTGGTGTATAATGGTTTAATTCACCAGCAAGCATAACTATAGATTGTGGCAATTTTGGCCTCTTTATTTTTTCTATATTTAGTTGGCTTCTAATCGACTTGAAAGCCATAAGTGCAGCTGCCTCAGGATTTCTGAAATATGTCATATCAATCTTTTTACAAACATGAGATTAATTATTAGTTATTATTAAAACTACGACTACGAGGCCACCGTAAAACGCCCATTGAGTTTTGGAACTTCTACGAATCAATATATATTTTGATATATTAATATACTTGATAAAAATATATATTAATTAATTTAATTGAATAAACCTATTATTGGCGCAAATATAAGTATCTATTTGCATCGAGAGTATTTTTTATCAACTTTTTACAACATCACCTAGTGTGTGTCATACAAACACAATGGGACAATACACATATGTGATTAAAGTTGTTTTACCAAATTAACAAATGTTGTAAATTAGCCGTATGTGTATTGCCGTATAAGATTGTGAAGAAGATACGTCATACAAATCGAACGATTAGACATTGAAATAATGAAATATAAAAATTACCCTTTGATCGAAAATTCGGCGCGTTTTAATACTGTAACTTGCAGAACAGTGGGTTGCTTCTCTTTCACTTCCTTTGATGTGGAATTTGCGAAAATTGTGAAACCCAATTGCGATTCATTATCCTCGAGACCTTTGGGATCAAATCTCACTTGTATGTCCACCGCTTTGTCCTTTTTGAATGGATTACCAATATAACACGATACTACAGTAGCGTTGTACAGATTACAGATCACGGAATCGTTGCTTTTACTGATGATGTAGTTCAAATTCTGTGAGTGAATGATAAACAGTTGAGCCTCATACGCAGACTCGCCAACGTTTGCCACCTTCACTTCTACCACTATCTCTTCTCTTTCGCCTAAAAACAACTCGTAGAAGTCCGGCTTTACAGAGGAAGCTAATAAGAAATAAGAGAATGTTAGCTGCTTAATCAAAATTTCCTCTAGTAATACATATATATATATATATATACACCATGCACGCGCACAATGAAAATACTGTGTGCATGATCAACACACACTCAGGGTCAGTAGAATAAATATATAGATCTTATTTATAGTACTGCCTTTTCTATTTATTGTACAATCGCAGAACCTCCCTACTCTAAACTTCTTCCAAACCGTTTCCAATTTTATTCTACTGACACAGAGTGCGTGTTGATCATGCACACAGTATTTTCATTTTGTGCGCGCATGGTCAAACAGCAAATGTGAAATAATGGAGTAGTACCAGAGAAAGAGTAGTGTCAGTTTAAGAAAAAATTGAGCTAACCGAGAGTGGAGAGTAAAATTGAGATAAAGACATTAAGGCTCCTTAGCTCTTTCGGACATTTTGTGAGATTGTGACGTCAAAGGCGAGAAATGACGCCCTATTCTTATTTTGTTGTGTGTGCCATTCTCAAATAAAGACATTTCGATAAAAAGTCACTACAGATCGTTTTACAACACTTCTAAAGTTGGTCGAAAACTATCCTTTTCCCTCGACAATAAACAAACAGCCGTAAAATGAATGTAATTGGATGCAGAGGTTTATGCGCAGGCACATGACTAGCTGTCGTATTAGAAAGTGTTATAAAACGATCTATAGTGATTTTTTATTAAAATGTCTTTTTATTTGATTTGAATGGCACACACGACAAAATAGGGTGTCATTTCTTGCCTCTGACATCATAATCTAACAAGATGTCGAAAAGAGCCTAGGAGACTTAAAAATTTATTTTAACCTAATAAAAATTACATGGAGAAATATATATTACAATAATTCTATTATAGTAATATAAAATTTTGCTTAAAAAAGGAACACCTGCCTGATAAATTTAGTTTAGCTATCACTTGCAAATCATTTTCGCAAATGTCATTATTTCCGCAGTCTTTCTGAAACACAGCTTTGAATACACATGCGGCTTCTTGCTGATTGAGTATTGAGTAATGCTTCATATCAGGTAAAGGAGAACCTTCATGTGGCATGACTGGCTCTTCTTGTATCAGTAAATAATTCAGACAAAATTTGATGGGAGTTTGGATGTCGCGTGTAATCTCCTGTTAGACATTCATAATAAATAATTATATATCTTTTAGGAAATTACGAATAGAAAGATAAGACGATAAAATCGACGTTTAATATTTGCAGCAAAACTGGTTATAAAAAAGCATGATGAACAGAATTATATATTAAAAAAAAATTAAAGTCCATTGCTCGCACAAATAAATTTATTTTTATTTTAACCATCCGAATATCAACAAGCGCGTATAATTCTTTGTAATTTCTTCTTTGAAATTTAATATTATTATTTAATACTAAACTAGAATATTATGATGCCAAAAGTTAAATGTGATTTATCAACGTGATATGATTACACAGATCTGAGATTTTGTTGTTTGATCATTATTATAGGTGGTTTTCTATGTCATTTTTGTGCGCTGAATACGAATCTGGCCGCAGAAATTGCCTATCACGTCAGGTTAGGTTTTTGAAATAAATGGGGTAAATTCGGCCCAAAAAGAATGAATTTTGACTACATTCATGAAAGTAATTACAGAGAAAGCAAATTATTTCCTATATCTTAACCGATGGCTTCATATAGTACTAGTCTCCTCTTTAAAATCAATTTTTATTTTTAACGTACGATTCTTTCTCGCCGAGATATACCCAGTTAAAATTTATGAACTTTTGAAAGCATAGAAGTACAGAATATATTCTGTCTCTCGGCGAGAAAAAATTCGCACGTTGGCAAATAAAATTGATTTTAAAGAGGAAGGATAAGACTATACGAAGCCATCGGTTAAAATATAGGAAATAATTTGTTTTGTCTGTAATACATTCATGAATATGACCAAAATCATCATTTTTGGTGACCATTTTATCCCATTTTTTTCAAAAACCTGACGCGATAGGCAGTTTCTGCGGCGAAATCCATATTCAGCGCACAAAATTACATACGAAACCGATAATTCTCAAACAACTTTCAACACCCTTATTTTATAGGTCTGTGTTATCAAGATAAACGAGGACTTTTTCGTCACCATGCCCTACTATACAATTGATTGCGATACTATTGACAAATTTCTGACAGAAGATCTGTCTAGTAGCGTTGTTACAAATGCTTGTCAAACAGTTAATAAACTTTTAAAATAAGAATCTTGTGACATTTAAACTTTATTTATCATAAGCAAAATCTATGGTATTTGCCGAGAGGTTTCAGATTTAAATTAAATTAGGTATGTAAGTATTAAATATTAATAATAAGCTACAATAGACTCTGTGTTGTATGAACACATGAGTGTATTACAAAAATGATAAGTATAATAGAGGTAATATCAACTGTGATTTAACTTTACCTTCAAATAAACAATTTCCCTTTTGGGCAGTGTACCAACTTTGTGCTATCTAAGGTGACTGTTTGATTAATGTAATGAGGACGTGCATTACCATTGACGCCGAACCAAACTGTCGAGAATTCTTAGTTCCGGTGTAAGTCTCTTCAATGCAATAATTTAATCTTAGATCTTGCATAGAATCTTCTTTCGCTGGCGATTTTGTCTTGCAGCAAGCTTCAAATGCGAAACTGCAGTTTATGTATACAATTAGTTTTTTTACACTATATATTTGTTTTACAATTTATTTCATGTTGAACTACTAGTACCATGTATAATTTGAGTTTAGATCGGCCAAACATCCAATTTTGTTGGAATCGATAGATTCTATTGTATCCTGATATATCCCATCTTTCTTTGCATAGCGTATGTAGGTAAAGATATCGATTATTTTCTTAGAACGGAGAAGTACAACTGCATCGTTTTCATAAGCTCCGATTAAGAGATCCGAATAGCCATTTTGGTCATGTCGGTTCCACCGCTCAAAGAGTAACCAAATGTCTTCATTGCCGTAGGCTAGTCTCCAGCGTGTATAATCTGTTAAACAATAACATGACAAATGACAAATTGTATAATAAAATAAATAATTTTAAACATATCTAAAACTGGATATGTTAAAAAATCAACAAAATTGTGTAAATTAAAAGAATTAAAGCAATGAGTATTATAACAAAACTTATTACTTGTGATGGTGTTTTTTTAATGCCAGCATAATTGCCGGCATCGAAAATATCATCATCCTTTCGTCAGCAATAAGTGTTGATTATTACTATAAGGGTCATTCTACAATACGTTACGAACGATGGCAACTGCTAGTTGAATAATGTTATTTTTGATTGCCGATTGCCAGTTGTTGTCGCCAAAAAAGTTAAAAACTCTTTTTTGACAACCACAACTGGCAAGCGCAACCGAAAATAATACTTTTCAACAGTTACCATCGTTTGCTACGTATTGTAGAATGACCTTAACTACTATGACTAATGTTATAGGCAGTTAATGAAAAAAAATTGCATTCTTCTTCGTAATGTATATACGTACCGGGAATGCAATGTGATATTTTAGGCTTATCTCGACGTTCATAATAAATTGAATGAAAGGTACAGACAATACGTTGATGACGAGGTTAGAGCAAGAACGCGATGATGTATTGCATCCAGAACCCGCGCAGTCTACACACAAAGGATCGACGTTGTCCTCTTGAAAAATAGGAAACGTAGCTCTCACAGGAATTACATCAGACAATGTTAAAATATTACGGGCACAAAATCAGAGAGAAAACTGAAGACCCTTGCACATGCTTGCACAAATGCTAAACAAGCAATAGGAACAGGAAAAGGAAGTCGGAAATGCTGAATGGGCGATGACACAGGCAATATAAGCCGCGTTCAGCGGACACAACTGTTGAGTTCGTCTTATCAACATTCTGCGCTGATTGGTTGGTTCTAAAAGTAAGAGCCAATCACGTTCGGCTGCTACTCAGCGGCTTGGTCTGCTGAACGCGCCCATAGTCACTGAATACTGAATTTCCAACGTGACGAAATTCAGGGGTCTGTTTCTTTGACTGACTGAACTAGTGCACAGTGTGCACACTGTGATTGCAATCACAGTCGATTATTCTCCTTGAGCTCTAAGAATAATCGCGTGTGATTGGGCTATTTTTTTACGGCCTTAGATTTACAACTAAAACTTTGTTAACGTGCAGTGGCCTAATGCAAGTGTAAACACTTGATACAAACTGGCACTAGTAATGTGGCGTTTACTGGCGGTTAAGGCCATTGCACACAAAATGCATAACTTAACATAAGCGTAGCCTAAAGCCCCTTGCACAATAGGCGATAGAAATAGCGATAGCGACAGCGACAAGGTTGCCGACAAAGCTATACCTTTGTCGGCAACCTTGTCGCTGTCGCTATCGCTATCGCTATTGCCTATTGTGCAAGGGGCTTAAGACCGCTAAACCAATGAGCATCCAGCATAAAGTTGCCATATTGATTTACATAAGATGCTCATTGGTCCAGCGGTCTTAAGGCCATCGCACACAAAATTGCATAGGGTGCATAAGCATAGCATAAGAGTGATAAGAGCGCTGGACCAATGAGCATCTTATGTAAATCAATATGGCGACTTTATGCTGGATGCTCATTGGTTTAGCGGTCTTAGGGCTCAGACACAATGACAAAAATAAGGAATAAGATAAAGGAATAAGGAATAAGGGAATGTCGCATCTCACTTCAGTACACGTACATTAAAGTGAGATGCAACATGCCTTATTTCTAATTCCTTTATCTTTAATTTACTCGAAAATTTTATTTTGATCGAATTTTACGATTCTAGTAATAAGACCGGTATTCATAATCAGATCTTATTTCAAGACCGTCTTAAGTAATATCTTAAGATGCTAATATGGCTCTGTGATTGGTTAAGGCCATTGCACGTATAAAGTTTTAGTTCATAATCGTAAGGTCGTAAGAAATAGACCAATCACACTCGATTATTCTTCAAGCGCGAGAAGAATAATTGACTGTGATTGGTCTATTTTCTTACGGCCTTACGATTATGACTAAAATTTGTTACGTGCAATGGCCTTTAATGACATCTTAAGATTGTACTTAAGATGGTCTTAAATATAAGAACCGACTATGAATACCGGCCTAAATGACTCCTGTTGACCCTTAAGGTGCGAATTCATGGGACGCTCGTTTCAGCGTAACGCGAGATCACGTGATGTCGATCTGACGCTAGCGTCAAGCAAAGAAAGCTGGATTTTCTCAGCTTTAAGCGTCAAAGCCAAAGCAGCGCGAAGACGCCGAAATTTTGACGCTGTTTTCCTTTTCATGAATTTCAGTTGACGCTGGCGTCAATTGTGGTCATGCGACCTTCTTGCCGCTGAAAATGAGCGTCGAGCGTCAGCATGAAAAGGCACCTTTAACTTACTGCACCAGTGTGCACACTGTGCACTAGTTCAGTCAAAGAAACAGATCCCTGAATTTTGTCACGTTGGAAATTTCTGTAGGTTTGTTCGCGTCGCATACTCCAATAAACACCCAAGAGCACTTGGATCACGGATAAAAGGTGGCGATTGGAGCAGATGAGTTTTTGGAGTGCGTTGGAGCGATTAGGAGCATGCGACGCGAACAAACCTTGTGACTATTGCCTATTGGCTTCTGGGGGTCAATCATGTATTAATGTGGAACGTGGAAAGTGAAAAGTTTTATATGACTATCTCTTTTTATTTAACATCAATAGAAAGAGAGATTTTTCATTTTTCACGTTTCCACCTTAGGGGAAAAGATTCATGATTGACCCCCTGCACACAGGACGCGGAAACGCTTGCCGCGCAGCAAGAAGCGACGCGGTAGCCAATCAACGTGTTAATTTTCCGTAAGAACCAAAAGTTTATTGGCTACCCGCGTCGCTTCTTGCCACGCGGCAAGCGTTTCCGCATCTCTTGTGTGCAGAAGCCATATGTCATGGCCCATTCAGCATTATTTCTGACTTCCGTTTCCTGTTCCTATTGCCTGTTGTCTAGCATTTGTGCAAGGGTCTTCAGTTTTCTCTCTGGTCTTTATGCCCGTAATTTTAACATTATCTGATACAATTCCTGTGGGAGCTACGTTTCCTATTTTTCAAGAGGACAACGTCGAGCCTTTGTGTGCAGACTGCGCGGGTTCTGGATGCAATATATCATCGTTCTTGCTCTAACCTCGTCATCAACGTATTGTCTGACCTTTCATTCAATTTATTGTAAACGTCGAAATAAGCTTAAAATATCACATTGCATTCCCGGTACGTATATACATCACGAAGAAGAATGCAATCTTTCTTCATTAACTGCCTATAAAATTAGTCATAGTAGTTAAGGCCATTCTACAATACGTCGCAAATGATGGTAGTTGTTCAACTGTTAGTTGAAAAGTATTATTTTCGGTTGCGTTTGCCAGTTGCGGTTGTCAAAAAAGAGTTTTTAACTTTTTTGGCGACAGCAACTGGCAATCGGCAATCAGAAATAACATTTTTCAACTAGCAGTTGCCATCGTTCGTAACGTATTGTAGAATGGCCCTTATAGTAATAATCAACACTTATTGCTGACGAAAGAATGATGATATTTTTGATGCCGGCAATTATGCTGACATCGAAAATATCGTCATCCTTTCGTCAGCAATAAGTATTGATCATTACTTGATAATTATATGCGTCATAAATAATGAAAAATTGTGTTCAAAATACTAGTATGTAGATTACGACTTTTAAAAAAATTTTTAAATTAATTAAAATTCTTAAAGTAATTAGTATTGTAATTAAGGTCGTTCTCCGGAAAATCGATTTTCTCTACATTTCTTGAAACTGTGAATATACGTCAATTTAGATGTGCTTTATGCGATAGTATATACATTTCAATACCTCTTGCGGTATTAAACATCGAAATACTGAGTTTCAAAGTTTCAACTTTTAACATGTAATTCCTATTCCGAGCTATTGTAAAAGAGACATTATAATGAATTGTAAAAAGTTTTCTCTAAATGTTATTGAAAAATTAGTATATGATGCTCCATAAAAATAGAAATAATATGCAATTAAGTGTCAATACCTTTGCGGTACTCGTTTTCGAGAAATACTTGTGTAAAGTACGCGATTTGATGAATTTTTCGCTCGGAGTGACAGAAGAGAAGAAACGTCAGTTACTTGGCAACGCCGCATGAGTTTTCACGCGTGAAGTTAACTTCTTATTTTTTAGATGTTATTATGTAATATTTTGTATATAAACATCTTTTTAAACACTAATACAAGTTGAGCACGACTGGAGCCAGAGAACGTCCTTAATCGTTAATAATATCCTTTGAAAAGCGAGTGTCATTGTATTGTTAATTGTCATTTGTTATTAATCACGAATTTTGTTGATTTTTCAGCTGATCATAAATATGGAGGAAATTAAAGGAAAATCAAACAATAGTATTAACTATGCCTATGATGGATATGTTTATAACATCGACAAACGTCTACGAGGTACATACAGATGCTCTGCTCGTCGTACCACTGGATGTCGTGGATTGGCAAAAGTTGGTGAAGATGGTAAAGTGATCATTAAACCTTCTCATGATCATGCACCTGATAATGCAAGAATGCAGAAATACTCACTGAAACAAGATATGTTACGCTTATCTCGTGAAACATTACAAACTCCCAAAGATATTTTTGACAATGTTTCTCGAAGGTAACTACAAATCACAAGATATTAATATTTAACATACCATTATGTTGCAATAATAACTAATAATTAAGTTTATGTTTGTAAAAAGATCGATATATGATATATTTCAGAGATCCTGAGACAGCTGCACTTATGGCTTTCAAATCGATTAGAAGCCAACTAAATAGAGAAAGAATAAAGAGCAGGCCAAAGTTACCACAATCTATAGCTACGCTTGCTGATGAATTGAACCATTATACACCAGTAAGTCATATTTACAAAGGGAGTGTAACCGCAAGTGATGGAAAAAAAGCATTTCTTTTCTCTGATGATAAACTGCTCACTGCACTTGAATTATCCACTGAAATTTATTGTGATGGTACATTTTCTGTAAGTTTACTATTTTACATTTATTTTATTGTGTTAAAACTATAAATAAATATAGAATTTGATTAAAGGTTGTTCCTCGTGTTCCTTCGCTTAGTCAACTTTACACAATTCACATACGTTACATGGATAAGGTAGATGTTTTTTCGAGAACAGGTCTAATTACAACTATAAACGGTTGTAACAATCCATGTATGTATTTTGTAGGTTATCGCAGCGGTATTTATTTTATGCGAAGCTCGTACTGTAGCTCTTTATGAAGAAATTTGGTCGAAAGTAATAGATTTTGTTCCTGGACTGCAAACAAACATAAAATTTATCATGACAGATTATGAGTGTGCAGCGATAAACGCAATGGAAAAATATTTTCCGAATGCAACTATACATGGATGCTGGTTTCACCTAAACCAAGTATCTTAATTTACAATTATTTCTTTAATTTACGATTACTAATTACATTTTTTAAATAATTATTTACACTTGTTATTGCAGGCACTACAAAGAAAATGGAATCATTTAGGTTTACGTAATTCCCCCAGTGTTATACTGTCTATGACAATGACAATACCATTGCTGCCAGAACAATACTTTTCAGAAGCTTATCATATATTGTGCAATACCTGTGAAGAAAATGACCCTGACTATGAGAAGATAAAAGAATTCTTAACTTACGTTGAAAAGACGTGGTTATCAAAGGCTTCAAAAATTAGCGTGTACAAATGCCCTGTCAGAACAAACAATGCCGTTGAAAGCTTTCATAATGTGATAAGTAGAAAATTGGGCGGCCATCATCCAAATGTATGGTTGTTTTTAGGTAAATTACAATAAATTACATACTAAACTAATACATTCTCTTAATAAACAAATATAGAAAGGGAAAATTAATAAACAAGAAAAACTATTTTTAATCGATGTTTGACAATATCATGACGGTTCGACCATTGGTTTTAGTCGGATTAATCGTTGGATTAATTGATTAATTAATTTAATAATTTAATGACATGCTTATACACATGTATCAAAGATTATATCAATTTAGAAAATATCAAATTATGGTCGAAACGTGACGATTAATCCGACCAAAACCAAGAGTCGAACCGTCATGATAATGCCAAACGTTGTCGATTAAAAATAGAGTTTTTCTTGTTAATCACTATTAGCGGAACAAATATATACTTTTCTGAAAATTAATAAATATTAATTCCGAGATAATATCCAGTAAAAACTTAAACAATTTTAATAATCTATTCTTAATTAAATAATAAGAAAGGAAAATATTTAGCAAATATTAATGCCAAGATGTTAATTAACTAAACTAATTTTAATTATTTAATAATTTTAGAGAAACTAGGAAATGTCATAATGGATCAAACAATTGACTTAAAGCGTTTACACAATAATGAAGACGTACGATCTGTACGATCACGAAAAAGCATGGAAAGAGATATAAAAATTTTTCAAGCACAAACCGATCTGACGTCTGGAAGGTAAAACTGCACTTACTTTCTTATATTTATATTAATTTAGGTTAATATTGTGTGCTTTCCATTTAGTGACACAAGTCGACACAAACGACGTTCCATCTTTTTTGGCATTCAATGAGTAACAAAGACAGAACGACACTTGTGTTGACTCGTGTCAGTAAATGTAAAGCAGCTATTGATATTGTATTTTACAATATTTTCTAGATTACCTCTTCAACAATTTCTTCGTATGTTTATCGGTAAATTAGATGACTATCGTTACAAGGAAAGTTCTACTGTCCAAAGTAAGTAGAAACAAATAATTGTAGTAATTATACGCACATTTTAACAAAAATTCTTTGCAGGATCTGAAGATACTATAGACGAATCTTTGATGATTAATGAAACTGATTCTGTACCATGTACAAATGTAGCAACGGATATTTGCACTAGTTCTGATATATTATTACAGCCCAGTATTAAAATACAGAGACTTTCCGAGAAAGACATTCCAAATAAGAAAAACCGACGAGTACTAAAATCTATAGAAAATGTCAACAAAAAATGTAAGATTTATTCCGAATAACATATAAGATCTATTTTACATTCATATAAACAAATAGAGGAACTCAAATACTCTTTCTCCACAGCACGAGGATCAAATCAACGATCTAAACCTAATAACTTTCCAATCCGTAAAATGAACAACAAAAGGAAAGCTACAACGGGCATGAAGAAAACTTGTATTTCGAGGGACTCACACTGAATATATAAGTTTATTCTGTTTAAATCTGCAAGTTTTCACAGATGAGTTCAGTTACGATTCGCGAGATACGTAAAAGTTTTTTCGAAACATCGATTGCGAGAAACGTTCAACAAAAAAAATATATATATATATAATATATATATATAGGTTAACCTTTGCTATATATATATATAGCAAAGGTTAACCTATATATATATATATACATTTTATATATATATATATATATATATATATATATATATATATATATATATATATATATATAAGGCTACATTTGCTATCTACTTTTCTATTTTTGATATCTCGAAAAAATATTACGTTTTTTATATAACAGTCAGTTATTAAAATAGAAAACTTCTACTATATCGCAATTGCCAACAAAACTAAATGTGAATGTATTATTAAGTTTAGATTCATATCCTATTGTGATATCTGGTACCAAAATGGTGCACACCTAGTACTTAAAGACTCGCTTTAAATCTTTATAGAGCTTAATACACTTCATAAATATATATAAGTTAACCTTTGCTATATATATATATATATATATATATATATATATATATATAAGGCTACATTTGCTATCTACTTTTCTATTTTTGATATCTCGAAAAAATATTACGTTTTTTATATAACAGTCAGTTATTAAAATAGAAAACTTCTACTATATCGCAATTGCCAACAGAACTAAATGTGTATGTATTATTAAGTTTAGATTCATATCCTATTGTGATATCTGGTACCAAAATGGTGCTCACCTTGTACTTAAAGACTCGCTTTAAATCTTCATAGAGCTTAATACACTATTCATAAATATATATAAGTTTTGTTTAAATCTGTAAGTTTTCACAGATGTGTTCAATTACGAATCGCGAGATATGTAAAAGTTTGTTCGAAACATATTGCTTGCGAGAAATGTTGTTCAACAAATATAGCACGTAAGATTTTCTCATGTTTGATTTCTTATAATTTTAAGATAAAATGTTTCAGAAAACAATATTCTACATGTACCTTATTTTTCTATCTTATTTTGTGTTCAAATTGTATTGTTAATAGAGATGATTAGTTTATTTTTTCTGAGCTGGTTGTATGAAATAAATACAGTATATTTTGAGATATGCAAATAGCTATATATATATATATATATATATATATATATATATATATATATATAAGGCTATTTACATATATCGAAATGTACTGTACATATATATGTATCGCTCAGATTAAGAAGATTATTACATTCTAGTTGTGTTCCATTTAAAAGAGACAATTTATTTTATCGACTAAATAAAAAGATAAAAAGAGTACTTTATTTTGTTAAAAATTATTCTTGTAACTTAGAAAATATATATCATACTTGCCATGTGTTTTTTGTAACTGCATTTTTCCTATCGTTTCATTATCTCTATCTTTTCTTATCTTTTATACCAAGTGTTAGAATACATCTACTTTAAACACTTTCTTTACTTCCATATTGTAAATTTTTGTTTGTCTAACATTTTTTTGTGTTCGTTATCTTCAAACATTAATTTTAACTGTTCTTAAAGTGTAACATAGTAATAAAAGTCAATCTACAAATGGAGAGGTAAAAGCTATAGTGTTGTAAATGTAAGTCAAATTCAAGATATTGACTCGTGTGCATAGATGCAATTTATATATTGTATAGATTGCATTTATGCACACGAGTCAATATCTTAAAGAATTTGACTTTACATCACTATGGCTTTTACCCTTTTAGAAATATTTTTTCAGGATAAAGGACTAGTTTTTTAAAACCTTCATAGGCTACAGGGATATACGTTGATACTCCCATAACATTCCACAAATATTAAATGCCATTTTGCAAATATTTTTTCACGGTATAGGACTGGTTTTTTTTTTTTACTTTCAAACGCTACATGGATGTATGTTGATACTCCCATAATGTTCCACAGGATTCTAATAAAGGATACAATCATAAATTCTCGTTTAAAAAATTCTCGTGCATTATAAGTGGATTCCCTTCTGATATCTGGAAACATTTGGTGGCTTGCTTTACAAATTACTACGGATATGTTGCTTTCAGCTTCTTCAAATATGAAATTGATACTTAATAATCTTAATTCAAAAAGCATTATGTTAGAATGGCACATACAGATTAAGTTTAATACAAATGTTATCAAAACTATTATATATATCTTATTAAGACTTATTAAATAGCAAATAATTTTGAGATAAAAAATCGACGTCTTGCACTGTAAGTGCATCTCTTCTATAACTGATGCATAACCTTATATTAATAAGATATATTTGGATGCAGCAAATAACAAATATGCAAAATAGTAATACGTATATGATTATTTATAAACGGAATGTAAAAGGCTAAAAATCTATAAGCAAATAGGAATTATATATTATTAAGACTTTTTAAGTAAATTATTTGTGCCATGCAGGTAATACAGTATTCAAGATTTTGAATATTTTAATGTTAAAATACTATTTTCTAGTACATACATTGACTGAACAGCAATATAAAAGTTTAATCAATCTAACATGCAAGTTGACAGTACAGAATCAGTTTCTTTAATAAACACAGAAATTTTATTAATAAGCGTTGATGATACTATTCCATAAAGTTCAACATTATTGTCTCCACTGTTAGAATTGTATGATATGTGGCAATATCATCGTCGCTCATTTATTAAATTTCTGTCTTTAATGAAGAAGCATTCTGTACTGTCAATGTGTATAATAAAAAATTGATTAAATAGTTATGTTGCTATTTAGTCCATACATGTATCAGAAAATAGTATTTTAATATATATGAATATCCAAAATGTTGCATACTGCATTTTCTGCGTTACAAATAATTATTTACTTAAAAAGTCTAATAATGTACAATTCCCATCTGCAGTATCATATCTCTATAAATACGTTTATATGCACGTAGAATAAAGCAGACTATGGATTTTTAGCCTTTTAAATTCTCTTTATAATTCATTAGGACATCACTATTTCAGTAAGTGTTGTTTGCTGTATTTAAATACTTATTCATATAACGTTATGCATCGGTGCATTAAAAAAGATGCATTTACAATGTAAAACACTGATTTCGAATCTCAAGATTATTTAAATAAAAGTTTATTGTTGCATTCTCCACTCAAATCCTGTGGAACGCCATAGGAGTGTCAATATTCATATAGCCTTTAGGGTTTTTGGGAAACCAGTCCTTCACTTTGAAAGAATCTTTGTAGAGCAGCATTTATGTTTAATTATAGGTAGTATATACAAGTTAAAGTGAAATGTATGTTTTAACCCTTAACCCGCACACGTTTTTTTGGCACCTTTACCTCACATACCTGGGTCATGACGTTTTTTTAAGTGTTAAAGGGCTGCAAAAAATCTGAAAAAATTCATTAAGGTGTTTCAAAGCTTCACTTTGAAATATCAATCATAAAATTATAAACAATTTAATTTTTTCACATAATTTGTATACATAAGTTACAACTACATTTGATTTTCGCCTGGACGAAAACGACCCAGGTGTGCGGGTGAAGGGTTAATACGTCATATTTGGAAAACAATATTATGCATTATATATATATATATATATATATATATATATATATATATATATATATATATATATATATATATATATAATGCGTAATATTATACATATCACTTTCCAAATATGATGACGTATTAAAACATACATTTTACTTTGACTTGTATATATACTACCTACAATAAAACAAATGCTTTCTACACAGATTCTTTCAAAGTGAAGGATTGATTTCCCAAAAAAGGCTATATAAATGTTGACACTCCCATGAAGTGCCACAGGATTCAAGTGGAAGATGCAACCATAAACTTTCATTTAAAACTCGCGCATTATAAATAGTCTTTTGGTACCTGAAAACATTTAATAATTTGCCCTACAAATTACTGCAACGCACAAAATATGTTTTTAGTTTCTTCAAGTATAAAATTGATATTTAACAATCTCAATGAAGAGTATTACGTTAGAATTGCAGACACAAAATAATTTTAATACAAATGTTATCAAAACTATATATATATATATATATATATATATATATATATATATATATATAAGCTATAAATTGAAAACTTAATTTTATCAAATGTTACTTATCAATTTATATATTTGTGAGATAACGTTGATAACAGGTACGCCATATACATTATTTATATATTATGATGTAGATAATATGTTACACTGCATTTTGTGGATAAATTGTTAAGCGGGAGAGCACACTTTTGCATAGCGCATAATGCATAATGCATAAACATAAGCAAATGACCCAATTAGAGTCCTTATTTCTATCTTCACTATGAAAGTGAAGGATTCTGATTGGTTCATTCCCTCATGCATTATGCAGAAATGTGCTCCCCGCTTTAAGATTACTTTAAAGATTATTGCAAAGTATACAGATATACACGGATATTACCTGACTATGAATATAAACGGTTTATGCAAATATGTGTTGATACTGGAAGCACATTGATCCTTCGATGAACACAGCAACTGAATTAGTGACAGCAGATGATTCCATAACATTTCACAAGATTCTGAAAACGGAGACGATAATAATAAACTCTCGCTTAGCAGAATCTCATGGTTTGTAAATGGATGTTTTCTTGATTTGTTGACAGATAAAGATCTGTTTTGTTGATTACTATGGATGTACACAGATATCTCATTCCTAGTTCCTGTAAAAGTTGAAGAAAATTGATATTTAATAATCTAAATTGAAAACATTATAAATTGCAATTTTATATACAGATAATTTTAGTAGAAATATAGTCAGCATTAGTAGGTACATACCATTACCAGCTACTAAAAATACCTATTTAAATTTTAGTAAACAACAAATAATATGTTTAGATTTAAAATTAGAGTCTTACACTATGTAAATTCCATTATCTGCGGTACTGTTTGTATTGTGTGAACACAGAGATATGATATTTGTCGCAGTAATGTAATAACTTGTTGTGCCACTGAAAGTAAGAAAAGCTAATTAATTATTGAAATATTGCTATACATCACTGATCTATCATTTAATCTAATTTCAAATTATTAATATCTAAATATTTAAATGCAGTAAGCAATACCTGCAAATAACAGTAATATATTTTCTTACGAACATGGAGAATTAATTTAGACGTTTATTCAATACTTTTTTGGTTAAAAAATAAAAAATATTTGAGATCGACAGTGTTAGAAAAAATAATAAGATATTGAAATGGAGTGACTATGTGAGGTTAGGAAATATGTAAAGGTTATTCTACATGGCCATGTTCCAAAACTCACTCTTGGTAACTAAAATCTATAGTTTACGTCACGTACACTATAGCATTTTAGTTAACTAGAGTGAGTTTTGGAACATGACCCATAAAAGTCGTAGTCGTGAGTTGTAAGAAATTGACCAATCACAATCGATTATTCTTTTCAAATTCGAATGTGATTGGTCAATTTCCTACGACCCACGACCCACAACTCGCATTGTAGACCCAGCATTATGCTATGCTTATGTAGCCTATGCAATTTTGTGTGCGATGGCCTTAAGACCGCTGGACCAATGAACATCTTATGTAAATCAATATGGCGACTTTATGCTGGATGCTCATTGGTTTAGCGGTTTTAAGCGGGGAGCACACACTTCTGCACAACGCATAATGCGTAAGCACAAGAAAATTGATTGGTCCGTACACATGTGCGTAAGGAAATAGACCAATCAGTTTTCTTATGCTCACATATTATACGTTATGCAATAGTCTGTGTTCCTTGCTTTATGCTACGCTTATGCTAAACTAAGCATTTTGTGTGGCCTTAAGGGCTCTCGCACATGAATAGCCATAGCCATAAACGTAAAACGTAAACATAAGCTGAAGAACCAATTAGTATACATACATAAAGCTAAAGCAATATTTTGATTGGTTCTTCAGCTTACGTTTACGTTTTATGTTTATGGTTATGGCAATTTGTGTGTAGAAGCCTTTAATGGAGGATTTACACTGCGTCCAATGTTCGACGTACGACGATCCGACATTCAATAGGAAATTTTAGTCTCTAATAATAAATTCTGTTATTGGATGTCGGATCGTCGTACGTCGAACATCGGACGCAATGTGAATCCTCCATAAGATCTTGTGCCACGATGCTACAAATCGCTCTAAGATCTTGGACGGAGAAAGAATTAACTAAAGCATTGGTCAATTGCCGAATTTTTTAAATGGTTGATCAATTTTTTCTCCATCCGAGATCTCGGAGCGACTGTCTCCCGTTTGACCCAACGCACTCATTGGTCGCGTTCAGCAGACCAAGCCGCTTAGTAGCAATCGAACGTGATTGGCTCTTACTTTTAAAACAAACCAATCAAAGCAGAGTGTTGATAAGCCTGTTCGTTTTCGCTGCACTTCTGCACTAGTGCAATAAATTATAACAGAAAATATATTTGTTTCATTCTAACTTAGGCTGAGTTTCCACCGAGCGCGTCACGCGTCGCGTCATCAAGTTAACCAATCAAAACATCCCATTTTATTGCATTACTTGTGACGGGATAAAAATGGGATGTTTTGATTGGTTAAAGCCCCTTGCACTTTAGGCGATAGCGATAGCGATAGCGACAGCGACAAGGTTGCCGACAAAGGTATAGCTTTGCCGGCAACCTTGTCGCTGTTGCTATCGCTATCGCTATCGTCTATTGTGCAAGGGGCTTAACTAGTTATGACGCAACGCGTGACGCGCTCAGTGGAAACTCAGCCTAAGACTGAAGTCACATGGCATGTATTTTCCGCGTAACGCGTAACCGCGTAACCAATTAGAACCGTTTCGCATTTTCGGTTAAGCATATTCGTGCTTCTGATTGGTTACGCGATACGCGCTACGCGGAAAAAATCAGTCCATGTGACCGCAGCCTCAGTTAGAATGGTCGCGTTCAGCAGACCAGTAGCTGTTCAGTAGCAATCGAACGTGATTGGCTCTTACTTTTAGAACCAACCAATCAACGCAGAGTGTTGATAAGACGAACTCAACCGTTGTGTCTGCTGAACGCGGCCAATAAAACAATATATTTTATGTTCTAACTCATTGCACTAGTGCAGAAGTGCAGCGAAAACGAACAGACCTAAAATACTACATCTGTGGATTGATATGACATATTTCCTAACCTCACGCTGTCAGGTTTCAGTGCCTCAACATTACTTTGTCTCTAAACACATAGAATGTTTTAATGTTTTTTTTCTGTCACACAAAGTTGTGTTGAATGAGCGTACTTTCGTCCAGATATGAGGTCAGTTACTTATCTTAGTAATTAGAAGTACATTCTTCCTCTTTATACGTAATAAGTTACATTAAAGCTGCTTATTGCATTTAAATATTCATTAATAATCTGAGATTGCAGTTTACTGATTTATAGCAATGTCTTAGCAATGATTTAATAGTTAATTATCTCCTTTTCTTTCAGTGGCACAGCATATAATTATTTTACTGTGAGAAATGATGTATCTGTGTATCTACGCAATACACAGGAGTAAAAGCATGCATTTACAGTGTGGACTCTAATTTCAAATTTGAACATTATTTGTTGTTTGCTAACCTTTAATGAGATATGTTTAGTAGCTGGTAATGGTACGTACTATTGCTGACAACATTTCTACTAAAATTACTGGTATACAAAATTTATGTTTTTAATTTACATTATTAATGATCAATTTTCTTAACTTTTATAGGAGCTGGGGAGAGATGTTCTGTGCACCTATAGTAATTACACAACAGGCCTTGGATGTCTAGATATTAAACAAAAATCCATTTACAAACCATGAGATTCTGTTAAGCGAGAGTTCATTATTATAGTCTCCGCTTTCAGAATCTTGTGAAATGTTATGGAATTATCCACTGTCACTAATTTAGTTGCTGTATTTATCGAAGGATCAATGCACTTCTAGTGTCAACACATGTTTGCAGAATACATATCATTTATATTCTTAGCCAGGTAATATCTGTGTGTCTGTACACTTTAAAATAATTTTTAATATGATCTTAATGATTTATCCACAGAATGCAGCATATAATGTATTATCTGTATCATCGTATTTAAATAATTAATGTATGTGCCATGTCTGTTACCAGCGTATTCTCACAAATATATAAATTGGTAAGTAAAATTTGATAAAATTAAGCTTCTAGTCATAGTTGTAACACATATATTATACATAATGTTTTCCAATTGCCATATGTTAAAATATGTACTTTACTTTGATTCGTATATATTACCTATAGTAATATAACATAAAAGCCAGTCTACAAATATTCCTTCATGATAGAAGACTAGTTTTCTAAAACCTCCATAGGCTATAGGAAATATGTTGATACTCCCATAACTATCCACAAGTATTAAATGCTATTCTGCAAATGTTCTTTCAGGGTAAAGGACTGGTTTTTTAAACCTTTCAACGCTACAAGGATGGTATGTTGATACTCCCATAATGTTCACCGGATTCTAATAGAGGATACATGATCATGAATTGTCGTGTAAAAATTCTTGGCATTCTCTCTCTCTCTCTCTCTCTCTCTCTCTCTATATATATATATATATATATATATAATATATACCGCAAATAATCTTGAGATTAAAAACACGACATTCTTACACTGTAAGTACATCTCTTTATAATTGGTGGATAACCCTTCATTAATAAGACGTATTTGGATGCAGCAAATAATACATATTCCAAACTAGTTAGTATGTAATTATTTATTAATGGCATTTAAAGGTCAAAAGTCCGTAAGCAAATAAAAATTATATCTTATTAAACTTTTTAAATAAATTATTTGTGCCATGCGTTAATACAGTATTCAGGATTTTAGTATTAATGCTAAAATAACTATTTTCTAGTACATACATTGACTGAACAGCAATATAACATTTAATCAATCTAACATGCAAGTTGACGGTACAGATCACTGTTTCTTCACTAAACACATCAATTTGTACTAATAAGAGTTGATACTATTCTATAAAGGTTCAACATTATGGTCCTCTACTATTAGAATATCATGTGATTGTGACAATATCATCATCACTCCTATTAAATTTCCGTGTTTTATTCAAGAAGCAATAATTTTGTGCTGTCAATGTGTATAATAAAGATTGGTTAAATGTTTATGTTGCTATTCAGTCCATTATGTATCAGAAAAATAGTATATTAATACATATAAATACTCAAAAAGTCTAATAATTCCTATCTGCAATACCATATTTACGAAATGTATTATATGTATAATAAAGCAACCTATGGATTTTTTGGCCCTTTAAATTCACTTTATATGTAATTAGGTACATCACAATTTTGAGTAAGTGTTATTCAGTGTATCAAATATTTATTAAATAACATTATGTATCGGTGCCTTAAGAGATGCGTTTTAGAACATGATTTAAATTTCAAGATATTTGCTATTTACTGGGTTTT
>JASTWK010001980.1:0-21132 GCA_030770225.1 Temnothorax unifasciatus
TGCTATTGAAATCTCGGAAAATTGTGAATTATAGTTTAATCAATTACTATCTAAACTTACATTTTCATGTGTTATTATTAATCCTAGATGTTACAGGAAAAACGACAGAATTTAGAGAGAACAAAGACTAGTCCGCCGTATAGAAGCAGACATTCCGAAGATGAAAGTGACACAGAAAATAACGAGTCAGGTAATATGTTAGCAAAAACAGTCGTGAATATTTGAAAATCAAGATACACACAAAATATCACCGCAACCTGAGCCTTCAAATGGAAACGCAATCCAAAAAATGTACAAAGTCCTCGCACAATGTTAAGGACCTGTCTGCAGAAGATGAAAATTATTAGTCAGTAGTACAGTTATTATTACTGATATTGTTGTTGCTATTGAAATCTCGGAAATTGTGAATTATAGTTTAATCAATTACTATCTAAAGCTTACATTTTATTTGTTATTATTTATTCTAGATGTTACAGAAAAAACGACAGAATTTAAAGAGAACAAAAACTAGCCCGCCGTGTAAAAGCAGACATTCCGAAGATGAAAGTGACACAGAAAATAACGAGTCAGGTAATATGTCAGCAAAACAATCGCGAATATTTAAAAATCAAGAAGGTGATACAAATTACAATGACAATCAGAGTATAAACCATGATAGAACATCATCACCTAATCTCTTCAAAGTTATATCTAAGAAATTATAAAATTAAATACATGTCTTTTTAATTCATTTCGAATAAGACTAAACTTAATAATTTGTATTAATAGAAATTACTGAGACTCCACGACATAGACGATTCAGAAAAAACAAGGTTTACCGATTAAAATTACAAGGTATATTTATTGTTTTGTAATATAAATACTTGATAAAAAGTTGTCTCAATAGTTATAGTTACAAACTGAATTGTAAATTGTAGTAGATTTGTTCATTACACAATTGATTTACTTTAATACTCGTGTAATTTAAAAACAAAAAATAGTAAATAACGTATAAAACGAAACTTTTTAAACTTTTATAAAACAGTGAAAACAGTATTTGTCAATTTTTTCATAATTTAGATGCACCATACGAGTCTGATGAAGAGGCTGCAAATGAGTATGACAACTCAATGCGTCCAGATACAAGGGACGTAAATCCTGAAGGAAAGCAGTTATACGACATCGAAGGTGACGAGGTACAATTATGAATGAACGCTGCATTCCTAATTATATCAATTATTCTCTATCAAGTATTCTCTACTATTTTATTATTTTATATTTTACTATTTTAGTAGGTAAACTATGGGCGTTCTACCCCGGGAGCTCCGAGGGGGGGGTGAGGGGCGGGGGGTACGCGGGGGGATACCGCGGGGGGGGATACCGCAGGGGGAGGGGGAGGGGGGTACCGCGTTTTTCATGCGTCGCGGGGGCGGGGGAGGGGGTACCGCGTTTTCATGCGTCGCGGGGGCGGGGGCGGAATACGCGTTTTCGTGCGTCTCGGGGACGGGGTACGCGTTTTCATTGCGTCGAGGGGAGGGGGACGGGGGTTTGGTATCGCGTTTTCCGGCGCCGCGGGTGAGGAGACGCGTTTTCCGGCGCCGCGGGGTGAGGGGACCGCGTTTTCGCCGCGCCGCGGGGTGATCGCGTTTTCGCCACGCCGCGGGGTGAGGGGCGACCGCGTGCAACGGCCGCGGCAGTCCGCGTGACGTCACCCGCTCGCGTTCCCGGCCCCCGTTCGCGCACGTTCCTCTCGCGCTCCCGGCCCCCGTTTTCGCGCGCGTCCGCGGTCCCTCTCGCTCCGGCCCCCGTTCGCGCGTGGTCCCTCTCGCGCTCCCGGCCCCCGTTCGCGCGCGGTCCCTTTCGCGTTCCCGGCCCCCGTTCACGTTATCTCCCTTGTTCGCGCGCGTTTTCTCGTTCACGTTTTCTCGTTCGCGCGCGTTTTCTCGTTTGCGTTATCTCGTTCGCGCGCGTTTTCTCGTTTGCGTTATCTCGTTCGCGCGCGTTTTCTCGTTCACGTTTTCTCGTTTGCGCGCGTTTTCTCGTTCGCGTTCTCTTTCCCTCGCGCGTTCTCGCTCACGATCGCGTTTTCTCGTTCGCATATCTTTTCTTCGCAAACGATATTTAATCGTTTAGATTTTCGCGATATTTAATTTCTAATATTACATTTAAGTAAACGAAGACAGCTTAATTCTAATGACAAGGAATGGGAAATGAAAAGGAAAAATTGTTTAAACTTTTTACCATATTATATGCATTTATTTCTCATGTAGTGCATTATACACAATAGTATCTAAAGCGTAGACTAATAATTCACAATCAATAATTGAATTTTTATCATAAATTCACGCAAGATTCTAACTGCATTACATTTATCGCTGATACAATTTTGGCGTAAAATGCTTACAAATTGTTTAAATTTTTCACTTACACCATGAACATTTTGGCATAGTTGAAAATACACATTCTCGACGCAATGTTCTAGTTCGAACAGGAAGATACGGTTGACGGTTCATGTATAAGCTGGTATCGCACGATGTCAATTTTACAATGTCTGCGTCGCATATTTTAACGAGCTCCAGATCTCGAAACGCAAGCGATGATGGCGCCGGTGACTGCACGAGTCGCTAATATCTACACGTTTTTCGATGAGAGCCGTCCCACGTTGCATGACGGCAGAATTATCCGATTGCCTCGGTTATCACCAATAATGTATATCCTACAGAGGACATAGGTCCCGCGTTGATTCCAACATCCAAAAATTTATACTGCTGTCGATGTCAATGGCAAATCTCCTTCTCAAAATACGTGGGTGTGGCGGGGTTTATCAAAACTGAAAAAATACATATATTAATATATATATATACAATATATATAAAGCTTTTTTTTTGCACAAGTATATACGAAAATTAGTGGTACTTACTCATTGTGCTGTTTCTCGCACGTTTCGTCCTGAATCGGAACGGTACATGATTCGAGGCTGGAGTATGATAAAATCCACAGATCGAATGGGATAAAAACATTGGCGGACCCTTTTTATTTTGCACTCCCCTCACATTGTAAACAGTAGTCGTTTCCCATAGGTTGATGTGACACCGTGATCTCCAGATATACCCCTGTGTTGATCCTTCATCATAAAACATTACGAACACTGCCCGAACCATACCCAACATGTTTTACGTATGAGTCTCAGAGCCTTCCGATTATGTTTCAGTTCTAGTGAAATGCCATACATAATGCGCGTGGACACAGTGTTTTAGTGCAGTAAGCACGTTTCGAAAACCGGGCCTCTCTGCCACGAAGCAAACGCCCATCGACGAGCAATAGCGTCCGTCCGTTCCCATACTCTCTTTTTACAGATATATCAACTCTCAAATGCGCGAGTAACTCTCGACTGCGCGCTAGAATCCTCGCAGACCATTATACGTACACAAAATGCGAATCTTGCAAATAGCGCCATGTACGGGCTGCATCGGTGACCACCACCACAATCCACATAATGTGATTTCTTTGTCAAGAACGTGATGAGAATCACCTCATCGGGCAATAGCATCAAATATGATTTTTTTTCTCAAGAACATACAGTGTCTCTCGCATGGATTTTCATCGACCACGTGACAAAACTGGCAAATTTTGCAATTTTGCATACGTCAATGGCGCCGATATTGTTTTTTCAATAACATACGTGTCTCGCGATGATTTCATCGAACACGTGCAAAACTGCAAATTTTGCATTTTTTTTTCTGCTTCGATGTACGGCTGCTGCTTGATACAGATCAATCACCGACATTCACGTTATTGTTTTTCAAGAACATACGTGTCTCGCGATAATTTCATCGAACACGTGCAAAACTGCAAATTTTGCATTTTTCTGGTTCAATGTACGGCTGCCTGGCATTTAATATAGATCAAATCAACCGGAAGTCAATGGCGCGATTATCGTTTCAAGACGTGTCTCGCGATGATTTTCATCGAACACGTGCAAACTCGCAAATCGTATTTGAGATTCACGGTGTGAAATTAATATGCTAGGAAACGTATTGCATTCATTAGTATAAATACTAATTCAATGGACGAATCTGGGGAAACATGCTCATTAGTCGGTCGAGAATTGTACGTCCGTGAGTACAATGTGTCAGAAGAAGATCGTGCAATAACATGGATCAAGAGTTGAGCAATCCGCCCTTTAAATTCGTGGGAAGAATTTACCGCGTGGGAGCAACGATGCGACGAGTTTATCGAATCGTTGGAAGAACAAAGCCGAATTAAACGGCCACGATTATCAATTGGTCTCAAACAGTCATTGATTGCTTGTATCGCACGACTCGAAGGTCTGAAAGACTCGGTACGTCAACGTTTCGTGCATGTGGGTGCCGGATACAGTGCGAGTGAGACAGGACTCAGATGGCGCGAGATAGATACGGCTTTTGAAAGTCGTATACTGACCGGTGTGGTGATAAATTCCAAACACATCGACCCTTCGTCAATTTCTTAAAGATGCGAGAGACATTGTACTCATTCATGTGCGGAACGTCATGCAACGACACGACAATGTAAAGATAAACACAATGTTTAATGGTGAATTTGTTGCGGGTGACAAACGCGCGAATAAAAGTATCGCTACGAGAAACAGTGAACTCTTTCGTATGTCCGATCTGCGCGAGTGGTACAAGCGACGCGTTATCGAGCCTACCCTAGCATCGCTGGAGGAATTCCAGGAACGTGATAGCGGATGGGCGTTGTCGCGTATACTCAATTTAACTGTTAACGTAAACAAGTACAATCCATTGCACGCGGGGTGTTTTGTGGAAATACCGCGAGAAATTAAAATGAAGAGAGCGGTGATAAACGTGCGATCAACGGACAATGCATGTTTCGCATGGTCAGTGACGGCTGCTCTGCATCCAGCCCAAAGAAATGCAGAACGGGACTCGTCATATCCACATTACACGTCGGTGCTAAATCTTACAAACATTAAGTTTCCAATGACGTTGGATCAAATTAAAAATTTTGAAAATTACAACGACATCTCCATCAACGTGTACGGCATCGAGAAAAAAAACAAGGAACTTGCTATCGTGCCAATACGGCTCACCGACAAAAAGATGGACAAACATGTAAATCTGCTGTATGTGCATGACGACAACGTGGGACACTTTGCATGGATCAAGAACCTATCCCGCCTTGTGAGCTCGCAACTGAGCATGCACCATAGTCGGAAATACTTTTGCGATCGGTGAGTATACGTCCTAATAAATAATAAAAATAAATCTTACTTAAAAATATATAAAAAATTTCATTATTTACAGATGTGTATACTATTTCTACACGAGCGAGAAATTGGAAGCTCACACCGTCGACTGTCTGGAGATGAACGACAGCACGATCAAGTTACCGAGCGATAACGACAAGTGGTTGGCCTTTAAGAATCACAACAGGAAGGAACGAGTTCCGTTTATCATATACGCCGACCTGGAATGTACCCTGGAGAAGATGGAAGCTGATCCGGAAACGTCCAGGTACACGTATCAACATCATCGCGTGTTTAGCATAGGGTACTACGTGCGTTGCTCGTACGACGACTCGTTATCAATGTATCGGTTTCGTCGCGATAAGGATTGCGTCGCGTGGTTCGTCGAGGAGCTAAGACGTTTAGCTCACGATGTAAAGACAATCCTGTCCACTAATTTGCCCATGGCGGATTTCACGCGAGACGAGTGGGAGAAGTTTAACAGCGCAACGCACTGTCACGTGTGCGAAAAACCGTTCGAGCCAGACGACGTGCGAGTACGCGATCATTGTCATCTGACCGGTCAGTACAGTGGTCCCGTGCACTCAACTGTAACTTAAATTATAAAGATTCACATTGTATTCCGATAGTTTTTCATAATTTATCAGGCTACGACGCGCATTTATTATAACGGAAATAGCAACAGCATACGAAGGACATGTAGACTTACTCCCAATTACAAAAGAGAAATACATTTCGTTTACGAAAAACGTTAAAAGCACCGAAGATAAGATAAGAAAACTTGCGTTAAATTGCGATTTATCGATTCGTACAAGTTTCTCACCGCTAGTCTCGACAATTGGCATCTTATCTTAGCAAGGATAACTGCGAATATTGCAACGCGAATTTTGTAAATTATCCGCAGAAAATTTTGATTTGTTGACACGAAAAGGCGTATTTCCGTACGAGTACATTGACTGCGTCGAAAAGTTGGAGAACTCGTGCTTACCATCGCGCGACTCGTTTTACAGTTCATTGACAGGTGACACCGTATCCGAGAGCGATTACGCGCACGCCGTCAACGTCTGGCAGCGGTTCTCCATTCGAACGCTCGGTGACTACAGCGATTTATATCTCAAAACCGATGTCTTGCTGTTGGCCGATATCTTTGAAATTTTCGCGATAGCTGCGTCGCGAGTTATGGACTCGACCCCTATTATTATACTCTACCGGGTTTTACGTGGGATGCTATGTTGAAGCATACACGTATCAATTTCGAATTGCTCACCGACATTGACATGGTCATGTTTATCGAACGCGGTATACGCGGCGGTTTGAGCCAATGTTCGAACAGATACGCGCTGGCCAACAACAAATACATGCAGTCGTACGATCCAGCGAAACCATCATCGTATCTGATGTATTTTGACGTAAACAACTTATACGGCTGGGCAATGTGTCAACCACTGCCATATGCAGATTTTCAATGGGTCGACGACGTAACCAATTTTAATGTTACGAATGTCGCGTTGGATTCCTCGATAGGCTACATTCTCGAAGTCGACTTGGAGTATCCGCAACATCTTCACGATGCGCACACTGACCTACCGTTCTGTCCGACGCGCGATAAACCTCCCGGTAAGCGGCAGAACAAGCTCCTCGCAACATTATACGATAAGAAACGTTATGTAATACATTATCGCAACCTGCAGCAGTGTACTCGTCACGGTCTTCGTATATCAAAGATTCACCGCATATTGAAATTCGCGCAATCTCCATGGCTTCGCGATTATATTGAACTAAATACGAAATTTAGAACATTGGCCAAGAATGATTTCGAGAAAAATTTATACAAATTGATGAACAACGCTGTGTTCGGCAAAACCATGGAGAATGTGCGGAATCACGTTGACGTGCGACTCGTGACTCATTGGGAGGGTAGATACGGCGCGGAGGCAATGATCGCGAAACCAAATTTTCATAGCCGAAGCGTCTTTTCGGAGAATTTAGTAGCGATAGAAATGCGAAAACTCGAGGTGAAGTTCGACAAACCAATCTACGTGGGTATGTGCATTCTCGATATATCCAAGACATGTTTGTACGAATTTCATCACGAGTACATGTTACCGTTGTATCGCGAAAAGTGTAAAGTCACGTACACGGATACTGACAGTCTCATTTATCACATCGAGTGCAACGATGTGTATGACACCATGAAGCGCGACATTAATAGATTTGACACTAGCGATTACGCGGTCGATAATGCGTACGGTATCCCACTCGCCAATAAAAAAGTTCCGGGTTTGATGAAAGACGAAAACAACGGTGCAATAATGACTGAATTTGTCGGGCTTAGAGCAAAGATGTACGCCTTGCGAGTGAACGGTAAGAAAGATACGAAAAAGGCTAAAGGTGTTAAAAGTAACGTCGTAGCCAGGTCGATAATGTTCGACGATTACACGCGATGTCTGCGCGACGAAATTGAAATGACGCGACAGCAGGCTTGCATAAGATCCAAACAACACGAGGTGTACACCGTGTCCGAAACGAAAATAGCTCTAAGTCCGTACGATGATAAACGATACATTATACCCGGTTCTACCGAGACGTTGTCATGGGGGCATTATAAAATACCTTAAATATATATTGTAATTACATTTAGATATTTATGAAAATAAATGACTCATTTGTATGTATGTATATTTGTATGTGTTTATATTGTAATAAATTTTTTTTACAATACATTATTCTTGTGTATCCACGAATTGTGTGAATTACTAAACCACCGGGATTAGCAACGCGATGTAACTCGTATTCGTAGAAGCCGCCGGCGACGGGTTTTCCGCAGGAATCTTCCAACAGATACGTCACGGGATTAGTTTTCTGCACTTTGACGATTCTAAACACCTCCGTGGTTCAATTTGGCGTGTATCCTTTCTCGAAGATTGTCTTGAATTTATTCACGCGTACCGAGTCGCCCACTTTGAATCGCGCGGGAGCAGCGATCTTTACGTGACTGTACACCGTTGTTAGGAGCTTGTCGGCGATCGCGGGGGTAACATCGATAGGTCGCATGTCGATAGTTCGATGCTTTCGTGCGTTGTAATCCGATACGAGACCCGGCAGCGAGTCGATCCATTTGTAATTTCCATTGAGCGTAAACATTTTCCACATGTCGTTCCTGAGCGTGCGATTGAATCGTTCGACGACCGATGCCTTCATTACGGAATAGGTCGAATAGTGATTGATATTATGTTTCTTCAAGAGTTTCTGCACGTTTGCGTTGTAAAATTCTTTGCCCTTGTCAGTCTGCAGATTTTTCGGACATCTTCCGCCGTCTCGAATTATTTTCGCAATCGCCGTAGTAACCTCGGTTCCACTCGTGGCCTTGAGCGGTACGGCCCATGCGTGCTTGCTCAGCACGTCGATAACGGTGAGTATGTAGTGGTAGCCTCTGTTGAATCGCGTGTATGGGCGCATCTTGACCACATCCGCCTGCCACAGGTCATCGTATCCGCGCACTATGACGCGTCTTCGCGAAAAATTTCTTCTCGCAGGAGCGTGTAATTCTTCCACCAGCTTCCGTTTCTCAGTTGATTGCTTCTTACTAGCCATGACGATGACGCGCAACTGACGCAGAGATCAGATGTACGTTCTTATCTATTCGCGATGATACGCGATAATTACTTCTTGAATCATCTTTTGAAGCTCGTTTAGGGTAATTTGCACGTCATTCTGGAATGCAGCCATCTTTCTCTCAATTGCATCCTGCCGATCTTTCAAAATTTGCACGCTCTGCTGCACGTTGGGACCGAAGGCTTTGCCTTCGACCCCGGCTTTGAGCCGTGTTAGCTCACAGTAGTCAATTACAATGGGCGACACGAATGCAAAGGTGCAGACAACGCAGAAAGGGCAGGACAAGGGCGACGAGACACCCGACTCGACCAGGGTGCAGCTCTCGCAGAGGAGCGCAGCTTCCGTGGCGTGTGACACGCCGTACAGCCAGGGCCAAAACGCACCGATCGACCTCGAGCAGGTGCAGCGCCTGTTGACAGCGAGCCTACAGCCCGCTGGAATCCCCGGGCCCGACGACAGCCTGATCATCGTGGAGGAGGTGGTGCAGGTACAGCAGCCAGATGCACCGGAAGACCAGGAGAAACAGCGTTACCAAAACCTGTAAATAAAAAGAGAAAACCCTTTTATTTTATCATTATAATATATTTTATGTGTGTGTATTAATTATAAGTAGGATAGTGATATATAGTTATTAGAGTCACGCGAGCGTGAGCATAGAATTAGTTTTAGAATTAAACTTCATTACACCGCGTTACACTTTTTACACTTGGAAGCGTATCTTTACGCCACGCGATCGCGCAATGACGGCGGATCGTTTCTATTTGATAATACTATTTTTTATTCTGATTCTGTTCACAATATTCGCGGTATATATAATACTCTTGATACATTCAAATCAAATAACAGTTACACCTTGCGCAATTCCGTAATGCAGTTTAAAGAATTTCTTGTCATTTCGATTTTTCTGCCAATTTTCATAGCGTTTCCAAACATGGAAATGATCTTGACATTATATATTTTATTCACGCTTTACATGATTATTTTAATTAGGCCCGTTGAGCCATAGAAAGACAAAGCGATGTCACTGCCGAAGTGCAGAAGTCGCCGGGTGCGGTGCACTCGTGCGTGCGACATACCGATAGGTATTAATTATAAGAAAGCGACGGGAACGCGGTAATAATTAGCTTTACTGCGAAAATTTTATCAATTTCAAGTTAATTTTGAATATTTTATTTTGATAAAGCAGGCCTTCAGCCAGAGTACAGAGTACACTCACACCATCGCGATTGCGCGATAATTATTCTACACTTTTCACAGAATTACATTCATTTAACCGAATTACATCGACACATGTCGAGAAAAAAACAGTTTTGATCATTATTCGCATTTGCACTCGATTGCACTTGCGACACTTTTATTCAGACAGCTAAATATCGTAGATTCAGCTACACTTTCAATAGAAAAACATGTTTCCGACAATATTACAGCAATTCATGCCGTTTGGAAGCTGCTCCGTACGATGCATGCATTTGCACTCGTGTGCACTTGCTCCACTTTTCATTTAGTTTGGTAGGGGATAGAAATACCCGTTATTAATCTACACTTCCGTTAAAATCATTCATTTCAAGTCATTTTACAATAGTTCCTACCGTTTATTAACGATTCAGACCGATATTGGCATTTGCACTTAACAGCACTTGCCGCACTTTTACATAGATTACTGAAGGATGCTAATATCCTTGTTTTACTTACACTTTCAATAGAGAAAGGCCATTGAGACTGAGTTACGTTGATTTATATTATTTTGCGATGATTCGCGGTAGTTTTGAGAGTTGCACCTTGTTGCACTCAGGTGCACTTTTTACACTTTTTTATTAGTTTTACCGCGGCAATGTTTTATATGTGATTATGTTGTTTTTAGACTTTATTTCCTGTCGATAAACGTTAGTTTTAAGAAAGCGATTATGCGTTAATATTATTATATTGATTTTACTTACCTGTGTGATACTTACGTTATCTACACCGTCGCCGACGGTGAATCCGGACGATCCCTCGATGAAGTCGATGCATACCTGAAAAATAAAAAAGAATAAGAGAAAGGATAACAAATTATCCGTAGATATCTACCTGTCATCGCGGGATGGTTCGTTCGACACTTCCGAGTGTCATTCGGTGTAATACCGAGTGGCACTTTTCGCACCCGTACGAAGTAACGCCGGTGCGGCAACGAGTCGATGGTACACGTTGCTGCACTCTCCTTACAGCACCCCGACTCAATTCGGTGCTGGGAAAATGTATCGGCCCAGCGCGCGGTTGTTCGAAAGTGTAAGGAGTGTAGTACCATCTACACCCTCGGGAGTACGAGACAGAGGGGTGTGCCGTAAGGAGCCAGCGGCATTGAACCGAGCGATAGCGCGCATGCGTTAAAAGAAAAGTGGGAGAAACCGACCCATCTCTCCCGGACAGTTCTTCGCGATACTTCGAAGCGTACAGACGCATAATCAATCGAAGCCGATTAACTCATCCCGTGGCCGTGTACGAAATACGTGCGAATTACGAGCTTCCCGCACAACCCGGGATACCGTGATAAAAGTCTTGAGCGCTCCTTACAACGCGTAACCGAAAAGCGATACCGAGATTCACGCGCGTGTCGTGGATCATCGAATGTATTCGTAGTTGGTAGTGCAGTGAGAAAATATACTTTATTATTTGTTAATATAAAACAAAAGAACATAATTATTGCAACCCCGCAAGCATCCTTTCCCGTATGCGAAATTCGTTACAAGGGCGTGGTCGAGCCTGTCCGTGCAAGTCTGAGACGCAATTCCGGCGGCCATCTTATCCACGTGGAAAGAGAGGGAATCCAGCAGCAGCAACAGCTAGGCTTTCTGTGTTGAGGCCTGAAAACACAGGCGACCGTTATTACAGCCAAAGTAAGTGGCTACGTGAATTGTTTATTAAATAAAATCGTTGTTCCGGTCACAACATAACGTTTATTGGCCGCATCGCCATCATCTACAGGCGGCGCTATCCGTCGAATCTTGCGCGATTTCGCGTCAAAGTCGGTGGCGACCACGCAAAGAGCGTTATCGCGCACGTAATTTCTGATTAATCCTCTCCATTGATAGTACGGTTCCGCATCGCCTCTTCCGAGCGATATACCAAACTTGTTGATCGGCATTTCGATGTTGATTGAATGACTCGCCGACGCGCGGTTTAATTTATAATAAGTCCAGCCTCGCGAAGTTCCTCGATAATCGACAGGATCTCGTTATCGTGACCGGTGTGACCCGCAAGGCGCGAAGCTTCGAGCAATCGGAGACGATCTACAAGCTCGTTGGGATCGTCCCAATGAACATAGTCGATCTTGTTGTCGTTTAATGTCATGGCACGCGGTATACCTTTTCCAGCTTTTTTACCCGAAATCGACGATGCAATTATATGATTGATCTTGTTGCCGTTTAATGTCATGGCACGCGGTATACCTTTTCCAGCTATTTTACCCGAAATCAACGGCGCGATTATATTTGTGTATTTTCCCCTGTTGCCATTTATGGGAGGGTCCCGTTAGCGCACGGTGCGATAGCGCACAGCCCGATAGCACACGTCGAATTTAAAATAATTCCCGATAGCCCACATCCCTTTAGCACACGTCCCGATAGCACACCAAATAAATGGCGCACTATCTCGATAGCGCACCAACTAATATGCACATTTGCCCGATAGCACACAAGAAAATGAAACATAGTACCGATAGCGCACGAAATGTTGGAAGCATTATCCCGATAGCGCACGCACGTTTCTTTCCCGATAGCGCACGAGGTGCGCTAAAGAGACGTGTGCTAAAGAGAAAAGATGCGTTTCTTTCCCGATAGCGCACGAGGTGCGCTAAAGAGACGTGTGCTAAAGAGAAAAGATGCGTTTCTTTCCCGATAGCGCACGAGGTGCGCTACAGGGACGTGTGCTAAAGAGAAAAGACGCGTTTCTTTCCCGATAGCGCACGCACGTTTCTTTCCCGATAGCGCACGAGGTGCGCTAAAGAGACGTGTGCTAAAGAGAAAAGATGCGTTTCTTTCCCGATAGCGCACGAGGTGCGCTAAAGGGACGTGTGCTAAAGAGAAAAGACGCGTTTCTTTCCCGATAGCGCACGAGGTGCGCTAAAGAGACGTGTGCTAAAGAGAAAAGACGCGTTTCTTTCCCGATAGCGCACGAGGTGCGCTAATGGGACGTGTGCTAACGAGAATAGACACGTTTATTTCCCAATAGCGCACGCACGTTTCTTTCCCGATAGCGCACGAGGTGCACTAATGGGACGTGCGCTAACGAGAATAGACACGTTTATTTCCCAATAGCGCACGCACGTTTCTTTCCCGATAGCGCACGAGGTGCGCTAAAGGGACGTGTGCTAAAGAGAAAAAACGCGTTTCTTTCCCGATAGCGCACGAGGTGCGCTACAGGGACGTGTGCTAAAGAGAAAAGACGCGTTTCTTTCCCGATAGCGCACGAGGTGCGCTAAAGAGACGTGTGCTAAAGAGAAAAGATGCGTTTCTTTCCCGATAGCGCACGAGGTGCGCTAAAGGGACGTGTGCTAACGAAAAGTTACACGTTTATTTCCCGATAGCGCACGCACGTTTCTTTCCCGATAGCGCACGAGGTGCGCTAAAGGGACGTGTGCTAAAGAGAAAAGACGCGTTTCTTTCCCGATAGCGCACGCACGTTTCTTTCCCGATAGCGCACGAGGTGCGCTAATGGGACGTGTGCTAAAGAGAAAAGACGCGTTTCTTTCCCGATAGCGCACGAGGTGCGCAAATTGGTCGTGTGCTAACGAGAATAGACACGTTTATTTCCCAATAGCGCACGCACGTTTCTTTCCCGATAGCGCACGAGGTGCGCTACAGGGACGTGTGCTTGTGTGAATAGACGCGTTTTTTACACTTTGCAGAGGAATGAATATGTATCGCTAAAACAAAAGTATTTGTAAAATTTATATTGAGAAACTTACACACACACATACACACGCGCGCGCGCGCGCACGCGCACGCTCACGCGCACGCTCACGCGCACGCGCACGCTCACGCGCACGCGCACGCTCACGCGCACGCGCACGCTCACGCGCACGCTCACGCGCACGCGCACGCACACGCGCACACACGCACACACGCACACACGCACACACGCACACACGCACACGCGCACACACGCACACACGCACACACGCACACACGCACACACGCACACACGCACACACGCACACACGCACACACGCACACACGCACACACGCACACACGCACACACGCACACACGCACACACGCACACACGCACACACGCACACGCACACGCACACACATATATATATATATATATATATATATATATATATATATATATATGTCCAGGGGCAGTTTTAACGACACTTTTTTTATTCAATGTAAAAATATGCGCAAATGTTCAGAGAGTAGCATGCCACAAGCCGCTTTAAAAAATTCCGCCTAATTTTCGAGTAACATAAAAAAAAGTACAAAATGGTAGTTTCGGCGACATCTTTTATAGTTGGACAGTTTCGACGACAGTGTATATAAAATATATATTTTTTAGTGGTATAGAGGTTGTTTTGACGACTAGATGTATATATGATAGCGATATAAAGGTTATTTTGATGACTGGTAGTCAAAAATGCCTTTATATAGTTATAAAATATATATCAATCAACGTAAAGGTTGTTTTGACGACTTATATAAATAAAGACCTAAGGGTCCTAAGGAAAAAGCCGTAAATGATCAGGACTGAATATTTATTACCTATATATTATTCTTGAATTTTACGTGCTTTTTGATTTTTTCAAACAAATTTTTTTTATAAATAAAACCAAATAAATGTTTTACTATATTTATAAGCATCTAATACTATTTACAATTTATAATAACTTGTACTGATTTTAAATTAATGTTAGTAGAAGTAGAATTTTTACAGAAATCAATAACCCCTTCACCGATCCTAGCCAAATTCAACACCAACCTTTCTTTAATGATATTCTATATAAGATTACATGTATAACTTATATATTTTTTAAGCATAAATTGGTAACCCCTTCACCATTTGACTCCAAATTCAATAATGTCTGTTAAGTTAGCACTTCTCCCTACCCACAAAAAACCGGAATAACACATATACAGAAATTATGTACTTTTTATGTGCTAATTATGTGCTCTATTCACAATTTTTGTTTTCCTTTAATGATAATTTATACATAAAAAAATTCAGCTCGATATTACAAAAACGGAAATTAGAGCAATCAGGAGATTTGTTAAGATAAAAATCGGCGACTCCTTTACCAATCCTCACCAAATTCCATACCAACCGTCCTTTAATGATACTCTATTCGTTAAAGAATACATTTTAATTCGCTAACAAAGTTCCTCTTTAGAGGTAGTGAATGGTCCTTAATTTGAAACATAATTATTTGCTTATAATTGTTTGGCTTTTTCAGAGAGAAAGCTTTTTGGGACTTTCGAGAGAAAATGGGACTCTATAAGCTATCTAATGACACTTTATTTATTACTATACAGTTGTTAGTTTTGAAGATATAAACGTTCAAAGTGTGACATATTTTCGTTGTATCTGTGCTCCGGGATTACGTAGTTCTACGTCAATTCATTTATCAACAGTTTTTCTGCCTAAAAAGTACCATTTTGACTCCCCTAAATAATTCAATTCAAACATTTTTTGAAGATATCAATCTAAAACCATCAATTACAATGTTGACAGATGTTTTTTAATTTTTTCAGATTTTTTAAAACACTTTAAGGTAGGGAAAATAACGTCGGACGAGACGGATTACATGCACTGTCAAGGTTAAAAAAACGTATGCAGTTGGAGGGTTAATGACAATACACATTTTAATAATTTTGATTTACTGAAATAATGACAAAATTCACATTTATTTGTATATGTTTATGTAGACGAATGTGTTTCTAGATAAATGCCGGTTGAGATTAATTATTACGTAATAAAAGAAAAAAATAAAAAAAAATATTATTTTTAAAAACGCAAAATAACCTTAAAAATTAAAAAAAATATATTTTTTTTAATTGCGATTAATCTACATAAAAAACAATAATAAAAGTTTCCTTTTTTTATATTATAATTTCAAGGACTTATGTAATTTTTTGTTTTTGTTTTTGTTATTTTTTTGGTTATACAACCAAATTTTTATCTTTGCATTTGAACGGGTCTTCAATACAGGATATTTAACTTTTAATTCGTTAATTTCACGGAAAGATGGCAATTTATTATCTTTGGAATGAAGATAAGTTTGGAATGCAGATAAAACTATCGAGCGTTCATCATCCGTCCATTTAATCTTGTGAGCACTTCTTCTTGAAGGACCAAAAGGAGATGCTAAAATAACAATAAAATTTCGTTAATCTAGTATATTTATTATTAAATTTATTTAATAAAAAACATGTATATTTAATTTTAAACAAATTATTTAAACTGACTTTTCTTTTTCTTTTTTGTATTGTTTACGTTATTCTTTCCGCTAGACACCTGTTTAGATTGTTTTGCCTTTTTTGATGATAAAATATTGGAAATATTTAAATCTAATTCTGTACTACATTCATCATCTGATTCGATCACATTTTCACTCTTGTGACTAATTTTCCTCTTAGAAGCCAAACGACTTACTGAAACAATGAGAAAATTCACATTTATTTGTATATGTTTATGTAGAATGTGTTTCTAGAATGTCAATTGAGATTAATTATTACGTGATAGGAGGAAGAATTTAAAAAGAAAATACTATTTTAAAAAACGCAAAATAACCGTGAAAAATTGAAAAAAACATTTTTCTTTGCATAATTGCAATTAATCTACATAAAAAACAATACTAGAAGTTTCCTTTTTTTTACATTATAATATCTATCATTTAATAGTTATTTTAAACAGTATTTATCTAAAGTTGCCTTGTATATTTATTGTAAAAACTGTTAACAAAAAGCAATACGTATACTATTTGATATAGAAATTATTCAAATGTACCTTCTTTTTTTTCTGTATTAGTATTTATATAATTTTTTATATCTTTTCCTTTGCTAGGCAGCTGTTTAGATTGTCTTGTCTTCCTTAATGATAGTGAAGTGTCAGGAGTATTTAAACCTGAATCTGTATCACTATCACTAGTCGGATCATCCTCATCTTTATTCTTATCCTCATCGCTTTCATCTGTTGTATCTTCTCCTTGTGCATATTTAAGAAAACGTGTTATAGCCAAATCTTTTGTTATAAGCGGCTGTCTATAATGCGATTTGTGTATCTTTTCGTGATGACCCATGAAATCCGCTAGATCATTCACTTCATGTTCGGATATATCTAATGAAAGGCATACTGTAGCAATATGTTTCCGCAACGTTGTGCCTCGTAACGAAGTTGGCATTTTTGCTCCAGAAATTATAGAATATTTTCGCATTAATACGCATGCTCTTAAATATTTGTGTCTTTTTTTGTCGATTGTATGTATACCAAAGACATAAGGATTATTTTCGGGAACACCAGCATCTTTACGACACTTAACAATCATTTGCATAGATTTTAACATTTCTTCATGAAGTAACACAGGAACCGTTCTTCCCAGTTTACCGCGTATTGTTATTCGTACATATTTGGATAAAGATTTATATAATTCAGGTTCTTCTTCTTTTGAAATTGTCGCAAATTTTTCCAAATTTTCAATTAAAACACGTTCTAACTCACCAGCACGTCTTCTATTAAATATCATAATAGATACTAATGTTGTTTCAGCTAACGTACGCCATGCTGTCATCGAGAAACAATTTGTTTGTAAAAATTGTAAAGCTTTCGTGCGTTCAGTTTTAAGATAAGCATTGAATATCTGAATATCATTTATAGATGGCAAGACAATATTTTTTTGCCTCTTTCGATGCCCTTGTGTTTCAAATACAATTTTATTTACACTGACAGGATAATCCTCTTCAAATAATTTCAAAAAATTTTCTACCACAGTTTGTTTGTCAAATTCTTGTTTCTTAATGCACATGCTTCTTAAAATTTGTCCAACTTGTTTCACAAGTGTTCCCAAAGATGATGCAATAGATGGTATCTTATATGTCCAAGTCGTTTCATCAAATTGTGCGAGTATATTGACAGCTTTGATGCATTGTTCGTATATTGTTGGATTATATATTGAAGTGAAATCTACGATACTGTTATCGATATCCCTCAAAACAATAAGAAATCGTCCAAGTAATCTCAATCGCGCCCTGATCATATCGTGCTGAGTTGGAGACGATACTTCAGACACATTTTATTACCGTAAGCAATCAGCAGCTCATCATATCTAATAATCTGAGTTACATTGTCTTCCCTCATTACTGGGAATACTAATCTTCTTAATGGAGAATTCGCACTGTGATGTATACGACAAGCCACAGTACGTCCCAATATTTTTACATTTCTTTGAGGATAATCCCCTTCCCTTTTCCGTTTACATGTCGCAAAATGATGTCTTATATTATTTTTAGAAAATACACCTCTGCACTTGGCACAAGGAATAAAATCGGTTGCTTGTCTATTCAAATGTTTTCCTGGACGCCGACATACAATTAAATCTCCTTTATTTATGTTAGAATCTGTATTATATATGAAATTTCCTTTTCGTCTAATTAAACCAATAATCTTCTTTCGTTCTGGGTTACCTGAAATAATGAGTACAAAATCTATAATAAATTACAATTAACTTAAGAGTAAATAATAAAAACTTTACATATAATATACATAGTAAATTACTAAAGTTTCCATTTAAAACAACTTTCTTGTTTTTGTTAATGTAAGCCAAAAAGGTAATCAAAAAAAGATTGCTTGATCAAATTATATGGTTAGCAAAATTTTTTATACTTTTTTAAATCAGATTTAGAACGACTATGTTGTTAAAATAAAACTATACATATAGTTTGACATAATTGATTTTCGTGCATTGTTAACCGTGTAAAAATCCTCTGATAAGATCAGAGGATTAAAAAAATGAACAATTTATTTTGGATTTTATCTCGATATTTTTTCGTGTAAGATAGTTATTAAAATATTTATTTTTTAATGTAATTAATATTTTCATTACTTTATTATTTATTATTTTATATCTACTATGTATTATTTATTATTTATTATCTATTATTTATTATTTATTATTGTTATTATTTATTATTTATTATTATTATTTATTATTTATTATTTATTATTTTTATTTATTATTCTTCTTTCTTCTTTCTTCTTTCTTCTTTCTTCTTTCTTCTTCTCTTTTGCTTATTTCTTCTTTCTGCTTTCTTCGTTCTTCTTTCTCTTTCTTCTTTATTATTTTGTACAAAATATTTATTTTGGTTATTTTGTCTTAATTACCATTTTTTAAATTTATTTTTTCGTTCGGTTACAATTTTTCCAATCCTGGAAAATTTTGGAATAGATTTGATATTATAATAGTTGGTGAAAAAAGTACATTTTTAGTCAGTCATCTCAATATATTTATCAAGTAATATAATTGACCTTTTATGCCCGATTTTACCAACGTCGTTTAACTTGAATCTTAGTTCAATTCACTCTTCGTTTTTTTCTAACAGTTTCCCTTAGAAACAGACATAGAGTAAATTGAACTAAGGTTCAAGTTAAACGACGTTAGTGAAATCGGGCATCAGAGAGTTAAACCAAGCTAGAACAGATCAAATCCAATTTTCATAATTATTCATAAATTCATAAATCAATAGTCAACTTGAAACATGTTTTAAACTGAATCCTATTTTGAATTAGAAATCAACACACACAAATAAATAATATCAGTTTGCTTTATAACAAACTTGATCTAATTTAATGCGAAGAACATTTCCAATTAAATACTAATTCATGAAAATTATATTTGATATACTTTGAGTTTAAGTGAATGCAACACTATTGGTGTGCAAAATCTCGCAAAAAATACTTTAATAGTATATTTTTAAGTTAGATGCGGAAATATAAAAATTAATAAAAAATTAATATAAAAAAGACGAAACATTAATACTTTCCGAGTTGTGAGCAATTTTAAAAAGGACTTCGTGAATTAAATTAGCGGAATATGTAACAAAATTTCATTTTTTTTGTAAAATTTAGGTAGTTAACTTGAATATAATTTCACTTTAAAGCATAATTTTACAGATATAAAGTATTAAAATTGGGAAAGCTATGATAAATAATATTTTCTTCGACATTTTTATAATAACATTTTTGATTAACTTATATTTTACCTAAGTATTGTTGGCGATTTTGTATATAACATACAACTTACCTTTAGGTAAAAAACGAACTTTTTTTACATCTTCTTCAGTTTTATGTACAGATTCTAAGTGCCTTGCAAGTTGCGTTTGAAATTTTTTACAATATAAGCACATATTTAATTTCAATTTCGAACCGTCAGAAGTTTCCACATACATATTCCTATCATCGCATACAGCTACTTTAGATGAGCGTGATGTTGTCAAATTTAATGTGCTGTTCACAGTTTTAGTCTTATTTGTACTAGTCATATGTTCACGAGTATCATCATTTTCATCTTCATCTGTGTCTTCAAGCTTAGAACAATCTGATACATGAAAACTATCATCGGAATTATTCTTAGATGTAATAGAGATATTTGACTCATTGTCAGTATTATAATTGTCGATTTCACACTCTGATGTTGACTGATTCTTTACGAATGTAGATGACGCAAGCGGAACGAATGTACCACTTGAAATGTTATCACTGACGGTAGTCTTGTTTGCATTTGAAGAAACATTGTTATTAGTGACATTAAACGTATTATTTAGTTGTATATCGTTGTTAATAATATTATCAGTCTTCTCTGTACGCATTGGAAGCGGTGAAATTAATTTAACTTTATTAGTAACGTTTTTTATTGATAAGATCTTGGGAGTTTTTTAGGACTTCTAAATGTCTCAATGACATTTGCATTTCCATGTGTAAAACTAGAGTTTAATTTATCACAACATTGAGCACTCTGTATTACATCAGAGGGCTCACCTAATATCGATGTCAAAATATTTTCGACATTTACATTTGACGTAGCATTGGAATTGGCAGCTAGCGACAAATCTGTAAAACAAAATTTATAAAAATAAAGTAAAGTAATTTTATTAAGAGTAACTTATGTCGCAAAAGCTATAAATGTTATTGTTATGCAAAGTATGTAAAAAGATTGCATACCGAATGTTTTGTGCATAATGTGTTATAATTAGGTATATATATATAATACATACTATATACATATAATATATACTTAATTATATTGCATCATAGACTTACCAC
>JASTWK010001981.1:0-21129 GCA_030770225.1 Temnothorax unifasciatus
GGTGCGTAAATATAAAACCTAATTTTATTTTACATCACGTCGCTACATAAATTGTACACGAGAGAACGAAGTAAGGATTATATAATTAAAGTAAGGGGAAAATTGCATTTGCAAAATTCTTTCACGTGTAACTGTAATGTTTGCATGACGTATAAAATCGAATAATTCCGCATTGCAAGATATTTCTGCTTCATTGGTTGCAAGATGTAGTTCTTCGAGTATAATAATATTAAATATATCTTTAACGTTGAGAAATTTATCACACGTGTTGTGTAAAATAGAGAATGATAATAAGATCTTTTGCTTTTCTTCCACTTCTTTACGTTTTTCGTGTATACAGTTCCTTTATTTTGTACTTCTTTATCAGAATCATCCTTTCATGAACATGATTTAACCTCTTACTTATTTATAGACAATAATTTAACGTATATTTCCAATATAACAGTAGTATGTTGCATCGGTTCTAAAAACACATACTTGTTTCTCTAAATTGGCCCACAAAGATATGTCATGCAAATGTTAGAATATTCTTTTAAATACACCACAATATTGTGTTATATGTATAATAATTAATTATGTCAAACCAGAAAAATTATATTCACTTTAATCTTAAAACAGAAATTGTTAAAAGTCTCTCAAAAGCTTCATGCATTTCTAACTATATTGTTAACTAGAGTCATAGATGTACTTGTAATTACGAAAACATATTAACATACATTCTTATATACTTACAGATATTATAGATATGCAGCGGTTAAAGCGCGTCATTAACAAGCCTTTACGATATCAAACGACGTCTTCGGAAACAAGTCCTCTGAAAAGGAAGAAAACAGCAGCAGCAGGAACTGAGACTAACGCATCAGGAACGATCGACGATGACTTCGAGGACATCAACAAACAGCTGGAGAGCAGGAGCCCTACGCCTACTGATGACATTATTAATACAGACATGATACAGTCATATACACAACATACACCTCAGTACACGCACACAAACACACAACCGCACACGAACACACAACCGCACACGAACACACAACCGCACACAAACACACAACCGCACACAAACACACAACCGCACACAACATTTTATCATACACAAGATGCGCTCCACAAATACAGACATACGGAAATACACCACACGCGTACACACCGCCTGTCATACAAGAACACACATATAATAATGCACCACACCCGTACACACCGCCTGTCATACAAGAACACACATACAATAATGCACCACACCCGTACACACCGCCTGTCACACAAGAACACACATACAATAATGCACAAAATTTTACACTTTCCGCAGGTACTGATAAAATATATTATACTAATAACACTTTGCCTCAGTTGCAGGATACCGTTGCAAGATCCAGGTCGTTTCAAGACACACGTTGCCATCAACGTTATGGTGAAAATGAGAGACGGTATTATCAAAAGGAGACTGATGTTCGTTCACAGGAAGTTCCGATGCAAGAAAAAAGTACAGACAAAAGGTACTTTTATACTTATTTGTACAAAGATTTATAAGAAAAAAATGAGTTTCTCAAAAGGATGTATATTTGTAAATAATTACATATATAAATTACAGGCAAGAGGAGCGACTCGATCGCATGGAGGCAGAGCTGAAGTAAGTATGAAATATATATATTTTAATATAAAACGTTCTCTTTTTCAAAGTCTAACTTTGTGTAATGTTCATGTTTTCAGAAAAATAAAAGGACTATTAGAAAATATATTAAAATGCGTACAGGATCGCCATTCCGCAACAGTAAAACCTGCTGGATTTCCTATATCAACATTACAGCAGATGGACGCATTCGAAAACATTGACCAGAACGGTTATTCCGATGCTGTAAGTTAAGAACACTTTTGCTCTCATTAACTCAAATATGTATTTATTATGCATTTTAATTAATCTTAATTTTTTCAGGTAAATTATTTCGAATATGTCGGTGGCTTTCATTTAAAGGAAGCTGTAAATCTATGCTTGAAGGAAAGCTTAACCGACTCACTGACGCGGTCATTCACCTGGTGGGGCCGACAAGAAGGACAGCGACCCTTGTATAAAGCTCGTCTGATTACAGCAATATACGGTACAAATTTTTCCACTTTTACTAACAAAGATTTTTAATATTATGTTCTGATATATCTTATACTTTTTTCCAGATGCTGTATGCAGGAACCGGCACTTTCCAAAACCAACGCGATCTGAATTCCAGGCTCAGATGCGGGAGGCTGTTCGCGTTGCGAAGGAGAGAAATCGCAGCAAGATGCGTGGTCCACGCACACGGACAGTCGAGGCGAGAGGGGTCAACCACGACTTTTGGAGCGACGAAAGGACAGGAGAGGAAGACAACCCTGAAGAAGAAACGTTAAACAAATAAGAATTACATTATTGTTTCAGGTAAAAATGTCAAAGTCCGGTCGAGTACCTAAAACTGGACATTTGTGTTGTTTTTGCTTTTAAATAGTAATATTTCAACTTTTACATAAAATTTTACATAAAATTGTATACAACAATGTAATATATAACGTAAATAATTCTATGTAGAAAGTTAAAATATTTTTAATTAATAACGAAATCAATTAGAATGTTCAGGTTTAACTACGCGTTGAGATATGAAACATTTAGAGTTATTCTACAATACGTCGCAAACGCCTCGTCGCCAACCGCGAAGAATGGCAACAGTTAGTTGAAAATTATTAATTCCGATTGCGCTTATTGACAGTTACGGTTGTTAAGAAAGTTGAACTTTTGAACTTTTTGGCAATAGCAACTGGCAATCGGCTATCAGAAATTACACTTTTCAACTAGCGTGTTGCCATCCTTTGCAATCCTGACGACGGGATGTTTGCGACGTATTGCACAATGACTCTAACAGTTTTTAATCTTATATGTATAATTTACTTATACATTGTTTTTATAAGTACCTTTTCTCTGCAGGAGAATCTGTGAAGAACCAAGGCAAATGGATCCTAAGAGCGAGAAAAGGAAGAAGAAAAAGAAGGAGAGGAGGAGGGCAGAAGGAGTAGGAGAGAAGGGTAGAAGAAGTTGAGGGATGAAGGAGGAGTTGAGGGGAGGAGGAGAGAGACCAGTGTGGTCTCTGTCTGTGTTAACAGACGAAACGGCACTTTTCAGCGCCCATTTTTTAAATTGATAAGACATGGAAATTTCTCGTGTTCGCAATAAATAATCGGCCCTTTTTAGCGCCATTCCAATTATAATATGCACGTCCTTCCAATTTCTAGTTTTATATTGTAATTTTCTGTGTTTATAGGTAAACCTGTGCCAAAGGGACATCTGAAGAGGAGCAGCAGTCTTTATCTTTCCATGCGAAGACAACGTCGGTGTGAGGAGGAAAGCCAGCGTATATCGAGACAGCGTGTAACAGATGTGATTGTGATATTACATATTATGGTGGTAATTGTTATCTCGTTAGAAACAAATAGAGAATTAAAAAATCAAAAAATTAAAATGGTTGTGTGTGTGTCAAGATGTACAACTTATTAGTAAAGAATATTATAAAAGATACTATATATATAAAAAAGATATTGTACTAAAAACCAATTAGTGGAGAATATAATAAGAAAATTTTACTGATTTTTAAATAATATTCTTAATTAATTACCTCTCATTAATTGGTTGTTATTACAATTGTTCTCTATAATATCCTTTACTGACCTACATATACTGGAATAATTTAATTTTTTTCTTATTTTTTTATTATTTTGTTTCTAACAAGATAATCTGATTTATGATAATAATTATTTCTGGCCTGCTAAATTTCTTACCTGTAAAATTTTAAATATGATAGTGTTCTACACCACACGCATATACATTGAAACTAATGTATGTAATATAATTATAGAGCGCCATTCTAATAATATTATTGAGTTGTAAAATATTTGTTTTATACATTTTATGTATTGTAGTATATAAAATAAAATATATGTATGTTCTATTTTTGAAATTATATGTATATTATTCCACATTTGCATTCTTTTCTCATAAAAAGAAACGTTTAAATATACAGTACAGATCAGAGATAATTTTTGAATTAAGAGCTAAATGCGCGTCACTTCAACAGCTGATTATCGACAGGATCTGTTCAGTTTTTGCTGCCACTCTGTTCTCAAGTCATGCGCGCAGGCTCTGCTCGATCTTTGTTGTCAATCTGCTGCCAAGTATGTGTGCAGACTCTGCGCGGTTTCTGCTGCCAATCTGCTCACATTGCCTGTCAGCAGGCTCTGTCGCATTTCTGGTTACAGTTTGACAACATCGTCTGATAGAGCAGTTTCCGCGTGCAATTTGTTGCCTTTCTGATACCAAAAATTTAATGCAGATTCTGCTTGGAATCTGCTGCTCAGGTTTGGCTATCTGGGAAGTTCCTTCGCGGTGTGTTGCTTTTGCGTCGCGATCGTTACTTCCGGTGCCGCCCGAGCAAAAATTTTCTAAGTTCTCTCGCAGCGTGTGGCTTTCGCTGGAAAGAATCGGTACAGCGTCCAAGTTTTGTCGGATTAAACTATAACATTTTTTTACAGCAAGAGCTATAATTTAGCAACCCATGTGCGAATGTCGGACTTCTGCCAGAGTTGCCTGCATGGCCCAGAAGTGGCACAATATTGGCTGCCAAGACTTGATGGGTAGTACTGCCCCAGTGCGGATAAACCGCTAGATCAGTATTGTGCCAGTCTCGGTGACCAGTACCCCCATCCAACCATATTCTGTTCCGAGGCCAGTCTCGTCTCAGTACTGACCGTGTATAAGGCCAGAAATGATATTGCTCTATGGCCAAGAGTCGGCTCAGTACTGGGCATGTATTGGGTCAACTTAGAAAATTTTCGCTCAGCGCCGGAGGTAACAACCGCGCGAAAGCAACACACCGCGAGGGACTTAGCGTTTTGCTCGAGCGTCGCCGGAGGTAACAACCGAGCGAAAGCAACACGCCGCGAGGGGACTTAGTTTTTTGCTCGAGCGGCGCCGGAGGTAACGACCGCGGCACGGAAGCAACACGCCGCAAGGGAACTTTTCGCTAGAGCCGGAGGTAACGACCGCGTTCGTGCCTCTCGATTACAAGTACCCCGAATTATGGTGTCATTCGTCTCGCTTTGCGTCAACATGGCGTATCGTCAACCCCCGAGCTGCCGGATATCTCGTACGGTAATCGAATTTGCGTCGTCGTCGCTCTCAGCGGTCAAGTCCCGATGGTCTCGATATTTCGTCACCGGCGCCCGTAAGCGGCCGTGCGTAAGACCGTGCGTCGCCGACCGCTCGGCCGGCCGGTTGGATACTATAAGAAGTGCGGTGCGCTCGGCGAGCCGAGCGACACGAGCGATACGTATGGACGTACAAACGCGTTTTGCTTGGTCCGTACAAATGTGTAAAATGTTTGTGGAATACGGCTTTATCATGCATGTTGTTAACGTTATTATATTAATATTATATTATGTTAAATATACGAATTTTATATTAATAAATAATTATTACATTAATTGTAATTGCGTTATTTTATATTATTTTTAATATTTACCGGTTATTATCATTACACGATTTTTGAACACTATAAAGATATGTTATATAGGAGTATAAGCAACAAGAAAGCGTCAGAATCAAAGGATCACCACACACACTAGTCCGTTCGACCATCGATGTCAAGCGACGTTAGGTGGTATTGACTCGGATGGGTGACCGCGCAGCTGTATGCACACACGACATATACATAATAAATGTATTTTCTTTTTTTTTGTTTTTCTAAAATTTTTAATTCACAAAAGCATAACGGCATATACATACCTTTAAATGACTTATATTTATGTCATTTTTAAAGCATTTTTAAAATGATTATGAACATATTTTATTTTTTAAAACAATATTTCTAAAAGATTTTACAAATATTATTGAATATATTTATTTGTAATCTTTTAAAAATATTTTTGAAAATATTTTTCTGACATGATCTGACGGACATAGAAACATTCTAAAAATATTTTTGTAAATTATTTTAAATTATTTTAATCTTCCTAAAAAATATTTTAAAAATATTTAAAAAACATTTTGTGCTGTATGGGTAAAATGCTATAGTGTATGTGAGTTTTGGAACATGACCCTGGAGGTCAATTGTGTATCTTGAAACGAGGTAAAAATGACAAAAGTTAACAGAGTTTACTAGATTTTGATAAAAATAAAATCATAGACACGTTAATAAATTTTCTCACTTTTGTCATTTTTACCTCATTATTTCAAGATACGCAATTGACCACTTGCTGGAGGGCTAAAACTGATGCATTTCGATTTTTTTTATATATAAAATAATTACCCCTGTTGAGCTGGCCCCCCCCACTTTGCAGAAATTAAAAAACGAATAGGCCAAAATTACAAGCTATTTATGAGCTTTCATATCCCGCAGATTAAAAATTTTGAGCTCGTCACACTGAACAGGAATTTAATATTTAATATTTAATATTTTTTTTTTTTTTAATGTTTTTAATATTTTTAATATTTTCACTGATTGGTTGTTGCTATGACGGACGCCTATCCCGCATCACGCATGACGCATCATGTGACCGCAGCCTTATGCTAAGCTGTGCAATTTTGTGTGCGATGGCCTTAAATTCGCGATAAATTCACCAGATTTTTGCTTTTTACGGAAAGTTTTCACCAGTTTTCAGAATAGAAAAGAAATCACAATCAATTTGGTGATATTTCAACAGGGTTGGCAACACTGGTTTATCTTATCCTAGGGGCCGGTTTCACCATCTCCGATAACTGTAAGTTAGAAAGAGATGAAGAGTGAGTTTAATCGAAGGTTACAGTTAATCGGAGATAGTGAAACCGGCCCTGTGTCTATGGTTTCGCGCAAAAACGCGTCGATTGAGCATATTTTTATCGCCGTCTTTTTATTGCCCTCTGTAAAGAGGCAGGAGCCAAGGAAATAAAGAAGAAGAAGAATCCTTATTCCTCTCGTTGTGACTGAGCCTGAAGCATATTTTTATCAATATTGGAAGTGAGTGGGTTCAACTGTATAATTATTACCCCAGAAGTCTTCTCTCTGATAGAAGTATACGTCGTAATGGATATAAAACAAACAATCATACAAAAGTTCAACGAACACTTGGGATCGAATTTGAAAAATCTTGAAGGAATTTATGATTTCCAAGAGCGTCTCAAAATGGAGAAGGATGAGATTGAAAAATCAGTCAGTATTCATCTAAAGTAACATATAACATATAAAGTGTGTTCGCGGAGCGTGTGCTATTAGCGCTGTTGCTCATTCTATCCTTATTTTACATCTAATTACTGCGTTTGGCAATACAAATCTGAGGCGTCGGAGTGCTCTTTTACCTTGCAAATCGTTCGGCATTGCCTATAATGTCGAACGATTTGCGAGGTAAAAGAGCACTCCGACGCCTCAGATTTGTATTGCCGAACGCAGTAAATGAATGATAAAGATGGACTGATACAATAGCTCTAATAGTACGCTCCACGAATGTACCTCTAATGTGACAAAACGTTATATACAATCACTTTTTGTCAACAGCTGTCAATGGCATCAACCACTGCTCCTTCCAAGGTAAAAGCGGTAGTTGAGAATGTAGAATGTGTCAATTGTGAAGTCAAGCAGTTACAAAAAACTTGTTTAGATCTGAGTAAGATGATTGAGGAGACGTTTAGTGAAAACGACAAAAATTTAGAGCTACAAGAAGTTATTGACAAGATAGGACAGCTTGACAAATCGTTATCCTATTTATTCTTCATAAGATATATAGAAAATATTAGGTAATAAACTGTCAAAGAATATTACATCCGTAGAGTGTTTTATGATTTACCTATTAAATAGTTGTAACATTTTTATTCAGTGATGAGATAGAAACATTTTTGTTATCTGGTGATGATCAGTCCATAATAATTCTATATACGAGCTTGACAAATATCAGTTGCCAATTGCAAACATCTGTGTGTCATCACCTGGTCAGTTATGTCCATGAGACCTTACACTTTTGGCACAATCTAATCAAGGAAAAATTTTCAAAGTATGTTTTCCATCTTTTACATATATTCAAATTTATTAGTTACTATATACTTTCCCAACATGTAATATTTACAGGGAATACAATGATTTATTGAAGACGTTGAAATGGCCCTTTTGTAGAACCAATGCCACTTCATTGAACATACCTTTGCTAGAGACAATGACAAGATTTAAGATACTCATTGAATATCTCTTTCATCTGCAGTTACCGTATCCTTGTAATATCCTATATAATACACAATTTAATTGTTTTAGATTTCATTGAAAAGTGAATCGCTGAGATTATCTGTATTGTCCTTAATGTACTTAGAGAAGAAATGATAAAACCTGTAGTAACATCTGTGCTGTTAACAGACTTTGCACCAGTTAGTTTGCCAATCGCCTTTTTAGTACGTCCTCTCCGACAAAGATTCATTTATCATTTCACAGGAGCTAAATTGACAAATCGACAAGATAAGCCAGAATGGTTCTTTACACAGATTTTAACATGGATCAAAGACCATGTTCAGTGGGTACAAAAGAACATTCAACCTGTAGCGGATTCTGTAGGTTTTGGACACTTAGATATTAAGGTGTGATATAATTAATTGTATTCTGACATTGACTATTAGAATCATATTTCTGGGCATTAATTACAGTGTATTAATAGGCTGAATTTATGCGCGCTCTAGTTCAGTTAGCCGTTGAGAAACTTCATTCCGAATTGCCCTTAGTACAGTATGATGACACTCTATTTGCGCATTTGGTAGACGAAGCTTTAGGATTTGAAAGAGAGCTACGAGAGACTCTGTTATATCCGCAATCTCAGCCAGCTACCATTTTCGTTCTTACGCAAGCCCATATTTTTGTAAAATGGATAAACATGGAGAAGAAATGTGAGTGCATGAAGAAGCAATTTCGTACTTTGTACACGCAATCGTGCACTCAAGTGTATGCGCGCGCGCGCGTGCGTGCGTGCGTGTGTGCGTGCGTGCGTGCGCGCGCGTAAATATATATATATATATATATATATATATATATATATATATATATTTATATATATATATTTATATATATATTTATATTTGTGCTGTTTAGACGCGACTGAAAAAATGGATGCAATATTAAGTTCGAATACAGCGTGGGAAAGACTGACTGGTCCTGATATAGATGACATGAAAGTCACTGAATGCGCAGATGCCTTTCTCACACTGCTCACCACGATTTCTGACAGATATAAACATTTGCCACAACCTGGACATAGGTAAATCATACGAGAAATCGTTGTAAATAAGAGACGATAGTATTGACGATTTTTTATGTTGATATTGTTGAAGATTACAGTTTCTCGACTTGCAATTAGAATTGGTTGACGATTGGCGAGTACGATTGTTACAATTGCTACATGAAAATTATGAAGATCCATTAACGTCGCTTATGCCACATATTCTCAATACATTACATTATGTCGCAACCGTTTTGGAAGAATGGGGCGTGACTGTTGTATGTATATCTTCACCTACAATCACACAAAAAATTACATATTACTTATCACGATCTTGCATTTGTGTGTAGCACTTCTTGCAGCTGCATTTCTTCAAGAAGCAATTCGAAGCTGTGGAAAATGCTATTGACAGAGGCAGCGACGTTAACGAGAACACCGGAGAAATAGAGGGAACTGTATTTGACGAGGCTGTAGTTCTCTTACGACGATTAGAGAAGGAACTGATAAATGAAATCAGCGATTCAGTTGCTTTAGATGTAAAGGCAAAAAGTAGAGCTTACAGGACGGATAAGTAAGGTTTTACTCACCGTTCACTATTACGATTATTATTTCATTCACATTACATTTATAAAGTGCTTTTTATTATTCCAAGATGGTTTGCGATGCAGTCTTCAAAAGAAGTTGCTTCATTATCAGTAACACCGAGTGGTTGTCCCATGTTCCAAGAACTAGCTACGCGTCTTCATACATTGCACAGTGTTCTTGCATTGCCATTGTTTAATCAAGCTTGGAAGAATTTAGCCGCTCAATTTGATCAAGTATGCAAGATAAAAATCAAAGGAAATAGATTGCTATTCACCTATAATAATTTGTATTTTCTTCTCAAATCCTTCTTTTTGCAGTTTCTCTTCGAAGAAGTTGTACTTGTAAATCATTTCAATAGCGGCGGTGCCGAACAATTACAATACGATATTTTGAGGAACTTATTTCCATTATTTGGTTTATACATTGACAAACCAGAATCGTACTTTCCTTTGTAAGTCTCTAAAATTATTAAAGTTATATTCACTTAGTTGTTAAAACAGATGCCATGATTCAGTTATTTTGATGTTCCAGAATCAAGGAAGCATGTATACTTTTAAATGTCTTGACGGGTTCAGCAATATTGCTTGAAGAAGCGCTAAATAATGAAAAAAATGCATCGACAGAGATCTTAGCGGACGTCGGAATACACAAAATGCCTACTAAACTTGCTCTAAAAGTAATAGCGACAAGGACAGACATCCATATATAAAAGATCTTTCTCTTAAATATATTCTATAAAAATGAAATTTATTTTAATAGATTTTTCGTGCTTTCCGTTAAATTAGACTTTTCTATTCTTTTCCATTATTATATTTAATAATGTCCAGTCATTTTGCGCTGCTCTGTAAATAGCGTCTGAAGCGTTCTTAACATAGTAGCGTTATTCCACCATTGTCAGCGCCTAATAATAATAATCGATTAAGAGGAAGGACAGCCATGGCAGTAAGAATGCCTTTAAAAGCATCAGATCTCAATTTGGATGAACTTAAAGAAGCAGTCATTTCTACAGCGGTATAGACACCAATTCGATTTGCTGTTGTTCCTATCACTAATGCCTGTTCATGCATTGCCATACAATGAACAGGCTCTGTTGCGCCTCTAAAAATTAATGAAGGATAATTTATGTAAATTATATTTTGTATGTCTAACTTCAAATAACACTACAGGTTTTTCTTACTTCATATGAAATTTAAGTTTTCCATCTATTGCACTCCACACGGCTATAGTTTGGTCCAAAGAAGAACTAACTATAGTAGTTTCGTTTATCGCTTCTAATTGCAGTATCTGTGACATTAAAAATCAATAATTAAACGATGAATTCTTATATCAAGTCTAAAAGTCATTAAGTCTTTACCTCACATTCATGTCCCTTCCAAGACGCAATAATCAGACCAGTGCGAGTATCGAGTATTGTCAAGAAGCCTGATGCTTGACCTAAAGCAACCCAGTTACCACTGGGCGATACTGTGATACATCTTATTAAACCAGTCGGATTCATAGAAACCTTATCATATAATTTAATACGTTAAATTTTATACGAATATTAGTAATTACAATTTCACGCAATATTGACATACATATTTCATGCTTACTTTCATTTCATTGACATACTGGAATGTTCTACAATCAATAACTCTAAGGGTAATGTCCGTTGTTCCTACAAGAAGAGTCGTGGACGGAGAAGGACTCGAGGCTAAAGTGTTCACAGGAACGGGACGACTACTTTCCGGACATCCCAGAAGCGAACCCATAAAAGGATCCCAACAATGAATCACGCCATCGCATGTCACTGCGTATCTCAAAGATTCCAGGAATGTAAGTGAAAGAATAGATTTTTTGTGTCCAGTATATGTGTATTGACACGATGAGACTGTAGTTCCATCACCCTAATTCCATTATATCAGTAAAATCATAATTCTGAATGTTATACAATGGACATTTTGTCAAATTGAATGGAATATATCTTACCTGGCTTCGTAAACTCCATAATTTCACAGTTTTGTCTCTGCCACCACTCATAAAACTGTTCTCATTGTCTAACACGTAAAGACATCTCACACTATTTGTATGTCCGTTGAAAGTCTGAAGTTTTATCTGTTTTATATTAAATATCGTATCCTTCTCCGGTCTCCCTATCTCGTGCTCCCAATAGGCTAGCCAATTACCGCGTAGTTGTCTACCAACGGATGACGGACAAGTTTCGCGACTGGCAACAATCTCCGTCGCCGATTGAAATCTCGCGTCATCTTTCTGTATCTCGAATCTATTTCCTATCACAGATATATTCCCAAAGCTGCAAACACCTTTATCAACCGATTCTACATTCTCTGCTACATCACAATCCACGGAAGTATTGTACTTATCCACATTATCTTTAACAATGAGACACAAGGATGAACATATTATTTACGTATTATTTATAACGACTAATAACTAAGGAATGTAAATTTTGTGGGACATCTACCGTTATTTACGGAAATTGCTTTTATTCCCTGCTCGTAATCGTGACAAAGCTTTTGTATATGCTCGTGATTTTTAAGCATATGTTCCATCATTTCAATATCGACACATCTATAAAAAAGCATGTATGATTTATGAGCAAACTCAGTGGTGAATACTGCTCGTAGTTCTTCAAATGCCTGTAAGTAAAATTTAGTACATATACACATTTGCGTTCACGTTTTATCTATTAAAAAAATCAAACTATTAGATCTTACTTTATTTCTTTGCAAGTCTGACACGTCGCTATTTTCTACAACCGGAGGGGAATACGAATCTGCAATGTCTGCGTCAAGTTTGTTCCACGCATAAGTTTCATTATTAACAGATCCTTCATTCGCAGCTTTCATCCTGTGAAATAGTAAAAACGATAAGAATATTTCTGCATATATCTCTGCATTTCATTAACGCACAATGTATAATCAAATTGAAATACTCGTCTCCGTATTATTACCGTACAAAATGCTCGCAGGTTGTGCCTGCTTTTTGCCCAAAATTATTCAACAGAACTCCACAATCTAAATTTTCACTGAAAGCTTTGTCAAAGGCCAGAAAGAAGCGTTGAATTGGCACTGCTAAATGATTTTTTGTGATCACACTGCCGAGCCGCAAGCTAAGAGTGAACATCGCTTCCAAGCATTTTTCAGCTAAGGCAATACGTGCAAGCGTTCCATTTGGAAATGTAAATCTCGCGGTTGACAGTATGCGTACTGTGGGATGCAGGATGGATTTAACAATCGGCTCCTACATTCAAATATGGACAAATAAGAGCTATTTTTTTCATTATATTATTAAAATGTATAGTTATTAATTATATGATAAACATTACATGAAGCACATCCATCAACGTAGAATCATTGAGATATGTTGTAATGTGATTTAATAGAGCCAGACAAGAAATTAGGCCTCCTTCCAAATTTTGCGTAAGCTTTCTCTTGCACAATGCTAATAGCTCAACTATATGTGCGAAATATTGCAGCAATATAATTTGTTCTCCATATAATCCTGGAAAAATAGTTCATAAACTGTTTTTACTCACGGAATTAAAATAATTCGCATATTTTCGTACGTACCTGCAATAGCCGTGAGACACTCTAAGACTTTAATAGCATTTTGATCACCGGCTAGTATCGGTTTCTTCCATGCAACACCTTCCACACGCATAAAATTATTGTCATCGATTGGCATTAAATTTTCTTTCCCAGCGTAACATAACGTCAGCATTCTCAGAAGATTTCGCGACAAGTATCGTGCTGTGAGTACTGGGCCGAGTCTATGAGACAGCCAGATAACAGATTCCGCGCTCATCTCGGAAATTGTGCATTCACTTAGAACGGATTTTCGGTAAATATGATCCAGCTGACGTACATCTTCATCGCTTGATTTGATTACATCGCTTTTGTTATCAAGATCCGCAGGAAGCATAGCAGGATTGTCTTCATTAGTGTCTATATTGCACATATTTTCTGAGAGATTACTATCGGAATGGACATTCGTGGCGTATGCATTAACATAAGTAAAATCTTCACTGGAAGTTTTACTGCCAACGTTGCAACCGATACTATTAAACTCGGTTACCAATTTAGCTCCACTGATATTTGATTGTTTAGGTATCGGAATCGTTGGCGATTTAACGGAACCACTCGGCGAATTTTTGTTTCCATCGTCATTCAAATCATCACAGGCATTCAAGTTGAGATCTATATGTAAGTCGATATCGTATGGCGCGGTATTATTTAATGAAATCCACGAATTATTCTCCGTCTCCATGGCAAACACTTCTGTAATAAAAATTACAGAATAAAAATTATCAGATAATTTTTCTCAGAGATAGGGGAGACCGGGGCTATTTGTGACACTGCTGAAATTTTGTCGCGGGCCTAACTTTAAAATGCTTGCTGCTAGAAACCTGTAATATCAATCACAGATGTCTCTTAGTGTCCTCTAGGTACCAACGGAATGGCATTTGCGTGTCAACCATTTTTCTATCTCAGTGACAAAAAGTCTGATTTCAAGTACTCAAAATAGTAAAATTTTTCAAATCCCGAAAATTTGTTTTCTTGCCGAATAAAATAATAAGAGATCCAAAACGGTAAGTTATATATTCAGTCACTCGACTTCACTAAGCATAATGCATGAGTAGATTTTATGGTATTCTTTCTTATCTATAAGTCACGGATCATGAATGAGGAAAAATTCGGGGGCATTTCGTGACACGAGCAATCGGAGCAACCAAAAAAACCATAATAATAAGCGTTCAAAGGAAGAACCAGTTCGCAGTGGCCGTGGACGCCTTCGAGAAGTGGTTCCCCGTAATCGAATGTGAGTGATGAGGGCGATCAATGGAAAAAGCGTTACTTATTTCCTCATAATTTTTTATACATATAATATGTAAATTCTGGTAAATAAAAGCTTTTTCAAAATATAAAGTAGATAAAAATTGCAAAAACGAAAGAAATCCATATAGTTTGTTCAATCAGAGAAAGTGTTGCGCATTACTCCATGGCCTGTCACGAATTACCCCGGCCCCGGGGCAATTCGTGACACATGACACAGCGATACATTTCTTGATATATTTCGAGACTCGTAAGAGAAAAACCTATATATTTTTTTCTTTTAATCTAGAGAGATGGACGATTACATCGCACTAATAAAATTTTTTTAACATTTATACGAAGCGAGAAAAAAATTTGAAACAAAAATGTGTCACAAATAGCCCCGGTCTCTCCTACTTACTAAATCATTAACGACTTATTTAGCCATCAAATGACATTAATCACCTTCGACATTGTTCTCTGTTGTTACATTAGACATATGATCGTTGATCGTTGGTACAGAAAATACAGCGACATTGTGTTCGGTGTCTGCAAATGAATCTTCATCTAATGGAGATAAAATACCTTCTCCCTCACTGCAAGGTCCACTTAAGTCGCAGCTCCTTCATAGAAATTTATAAGCAATATGAAGTAATATGATACGTGAAACTACAGTAAAATCATATTAAAATACAATTAATCAATTAATTATCACTTTTTTCTTACTTTAAATTTACAGTTCTATGAGTGCACGTGTCAATCGAGCCCTGTACATAATCTTTGTATCCTCCCACCGCTTCCACCAAAGGATTTATGAAATTGTCTAAAAATCTTCGTAGCCCTAGCCTAACTATTAACTTCAGCAGGAACATTCGGTGATATAATCGAGTAGTTCGAAACTTTGCGAGCGTTCCCGTAGGTATTATATCAGCGTACAATGCAGTATCTATGATAGAGCCGTTCTCATACAGTTTTGTAATAGGTGAGAGAAATGTATCGACTGTATCCTTCGGTCCCAACGTTCTGCAACAGAAAATGGGAAAAATCGAAAGAAACTAATAATATAGTTACTCAGAAAAAAACAAAATTGTAAATGCACTTACTTTGCAATGGGATCGAAAAGATGCCATACTGCCAATACCGCACTATAAGGTTCTTCCATAATTTGTACTATGTGAGGTACTATCAATTGCAAAGTGGCTTCTCTCATACCACCGACATAAGGTAAAAGCCGTTCTAATTCCCTAGCGATTGCTTTTACTTTGCACTCACAAATTTTACACAGGTACTTTGTCTTCGTTTTTATTACAAAATCCACATCGTCCTCGATCTTCACGATAGAATTTAATTCTCGTATTAAACCATTGTATTCTTGCAACATTTTCACAATGTTATATAAGTATTGGCAATATTTGGAGAATGGGAACAGACTGCCAGATAAAATTGGTTGAAGAAATTGATGAGCGGATGGCGGTGGAAGGCCCATGTATGTTATCGTTGGATAACGAAAAGAGGTCTCATTCATCTAAATATAAAATTTATCACGTGCATATTATAATTATAATAAATTCTGCAATGTGTATCTCGATAAAATATAAAATCTTTCAGAATTATGAAAGACTTAACTGACTAGACCTTATAAAAACAAATAAAGAAAGTCTTAATAAATGTCTTATTGTTAGACCCGTAAATTAATTTTTAAAATATCGAGCTTTTTATAAATTCTATTCTTTATACGATTATAAAATTATTATTAATATCTCAGATATATCGGAGAGCGTCAACAAACTTATAGTCAGACAGTGCACCGAAAATGATTTTCGATTAATGTAGAAGAAATTCCAAAAATTTTTAAACGCATATGTTTGTATACAGGGTGTCCCATTTTAATCGATCACCCCCAAAAACTTTTTTAGTTGTGATTCTAGAAAAGTGTTTCAGACGAAAATTGTTTGATTTGAAGGGGGACATATATATGATTCCAATATGAGTCATGTCATACATGTCATCATTTTCAAGAAAGACTAATTTTTTAAATAAAACTTAATTTTTTCCTTGAAATAAAAGTTGTAGATTTCGTCGAGACGTTTTCAAAACACTATAATAATGCCCTCTTGTATTAAGAATTCCCTGATATTTAAAATTTTGTTATAATATTTTTAATATAAGATATGAAATATCTTATGAAGTCCCTTTTCTATAACTTTACCTTCATACTTTTATACGTAGAATAATGAAAGAAAGTGAATAATCATAATTTTTACATTTGCAATTTTGCAAAATTGAATGCGTCTATAAAATGCAATCAAATTTTTTAAAATAACTTTTTCTATTTTTTACAACAATCGATTCCTTTTATTATTCTACGTATAAAAGGTAAAGTGAAGGTAAAGTCATCGAAAAGTGAATACTGTACGAGATATTTCATATTTTATATTAAAAATATTATAACAAAATTTTAAATATTTTAGGAAATTCTTAAGATGATGCTGGAGTCGTCTGTTTTATTGATAAAATTACCATTTTCTTTCTACTCATGTAGCGTCGTATTAATTTGACGGAATTAAAAATGCTTCTCCATAATTGCAGTACATACATCAATAATTCAGGGAAACTCCGATTTGATATAGAAACGAGAAAAAATTACGGAATTACAGATTTTCTTACCTACTTTTATCCTAATATGGCGTCTCAAGTTACAGCAATCGCTGTCAGTTCATCCCAAGATGTACTTCATATAAAAGACATACCATTGATACGAACGTGAAAAAGAGTTTCTCTGAATTGCACAACAAGAAAAACATCAATGGACCCTCCAAATCCAGATTAGAAGTCTAATATAAGAGTATAGTGTATATGACGATTCGTGTGTGTGTGCGTGCAATGTAGGTGCTATCCTTGTCTATACAAAAACAGATATAGGTCAATAACATAGAAAATGATAATTTTGTCGGTTATACACACAGCTCCAGCATCACCTTAACGAAAGAGAGCTTTATTATAGTGTTTTGAAAACGTCTCAACACGATCTACAACTTTCATTCAAAGAAAAAATCAAGTTTCATTCTAAGAAATTAGTCTCCTTTAAAATTTCTTAAAAATGACGACATGTATGATACATCTGACATTGGAATCATATGTCCCCCTTCAAACCGAACAACTTTCGTCTGAAGCATTTCTTTCTAGAATTACAAATAAAAAAGTTTTTGGGGTGATCGATTAACCTGTATAAAAAGATATGCTTGAAGCATGTGTAGAAAAAAATGCTGACATTTTTTAATGAATTTTCGAATTCTGCAGTTGTCGATAAGCCAAATTCTAAAATATTAGCTATCTTACAGTATGATTTTTCTGTTTATTTTTCTTAGTTTTATTAGTCAATTAAATCTTTATCTAATTATGAAACATCCTGTATAATATGAAATATTAAAATTACCATTGAAATATCATTCATCTCTACGTTACCTACATTATAACTCTTTGGCATAATATCAATTTGTAGCAATAAAGACACAACGTTTCTTATACATTTTGGTAAATTATCTGCCGATGTTTTTAAGATATTCAGACACGTCGCGAATCTTTGTACAAATAATACTTTTTCAACGTTCCAGGTTGCGCGGAATTTTCCGGCTAGAAATATTTCCACTATCAGACAACCGAGTATTTGTTGCTCTTTAATACGTCCACTGGCTACAATTTGCTTGTAATTTGTGGAAAAATCATGTGATCCTATTGCAGGTTTATAAACTTGATGGTTGACTTTATGCATGAAGGCATGCGTAGTTTCTACTTGTACGATTGCTACAACGGGATTGAAATCTTTCGGAAGGATAATAGGCTGATTAATGGACTTATCCGATTTAACGTTATCTTCTGAAAGCAAAGAACCTCTGGAACGACTCAATAAACGACTCAATATGAGAGGCGACGATCTTGATGCGTTCGTTACTGTCGCAGATAAATCCTCTTCTTCAACACCAGAACTGTGACCTTCATCGTCACTAATTCTACTCGCGAGTTGATCACTTTCTATAATCATAATAATTTGACAAATATTACAAGAATATCCTCAAAATTTCTGACAATTTGAAATCTCCGTCGAAACTTACTACTTCTATTAGTTGAAGATATCGGCCGAAGACGTGGTGGTACTTTACCCCAATAGGGAGATGGAGTTATTTTTTGTGGATGTGGTTGTGTGAAAAGTTGTACAACACCAGAATTAGTTAAATCAGTATGATTATCAACTAATTGTAGACAAACGTTTTTCGACTTTATAGCAGCTGAACCTGATAATCTATCATATAACGAATATAATATCAGAAAAATTCGAATAAATAATAAATAACTCATTGGACTACGTTCGTACTTGTAGCCGAAGGTCAAGTCTATCCAGTGATGTAATCTTTCCGAAACATAAAAACTTTCCAATGCTTCCCTATGTTTTTCAATAAAATCCTCTGGAGACGTTGCCCATGCTGGAATTTCTAAATCTGGCAAGTCCTCGTGGATAGACTGTAAACAAGACATTTAATTTATAGTTATTTGTGTAACAAGTGCGGGAAGTTGAGAATTGGACACGAGTGCGGAGTGGACGCACGAGCCGAAGGCGAGTGCGGGTGATCGCACTCGCCTTCGGCTCGTGCGTCCACTCCGCACTCGTGTCCAATTCTCAACTTCCCGCACTTGTTGCACAAATAACTATTATATCACACGTGCGTGGAAAGTGGCCCATTGCGCGCTTGTTTTTTGTGCGACAGATGGCCAATTCCACACACGAGAAATTTTCCACTCGAAACAGTGCGGTAATATCTCATTACCGCACTGTTTCTACGAAACTTCTACGAAAATGAGATATTACCGCACTGTTTCGAGTGAAGGGTTTCTCGTGCGTGGAATTGGCTGTTTGTCGCACAAGGGACGCGCGCATAATGGGCCGCTTTCCGCGCACGTGTGATATAAAATATATTTAATCTATATTTTATTGTTAAATAATAATTTATATTATAGCGGTAATGCATGATTCCGTATGGCAGTTAACTCTAATCGGCGGGTTCCGGATTCGATCGTGACCCTTAGTCTACGGGTGTGTTCGCGGAGGGTGCTATTAATACTATTGCATCGCTCTACTTGTTTTACATCTAATAAGCGATAGAGATATTTAGGAACGACGCAATAACGCTAATAGCACGCTCCGTGAACGCACCCTGTATGCCTCGATTTTATGAGAGTTAAGGTTGTGAATGAAGGTACATGAGGTAAACAGTAACCCATTTCAAGAATTTATCTCTCTCTCTCTCTCTCTCCATCTCCTCTCTCTCTCTCTCTCTGCTCCTCTCTCTCGCTCTCTCTCTCAGTCTCTCCTCAGCTCTCTCTCTCTCTCTCCTCTCCTCCCTCTCTCTCTCCCTCTCTCTCTCTCTCCTCTCAGTCCTCCCTCTCCCATCTCCCTCTGCCTCTCTCTCCATCTCTTCCTCTCTCCTCTCTTCCTCTCCTCTCTCCCTCTCCCTCTCCCTCTCCTCTCCCTCTCCCTCTCCCTCTCCCTCTCCCCCTCTCCTCTCCCTCTCCTCTCCCTCTCCCTCTCCTCTCCCCCTCCCTCTCCCTCTCCCTCTCCTCTCCCCCCCCTCCCCTCTCCCCCTCCCTCTCCCCCTCCCTCCTCCCCTCCCCTCCCCCCTCCCCTCCCCTCCCCTCCCCTCCCCCCTCTCTCTCCCCCTCCCTCCCTCCCTCACAACTGTACGTAAATAATTTAAATTATTTTACCTTAAAAACACTAGGATCGATGAAAAACTGCGGTATACATTCATCAGGACTCCAATCATGTAATCTTTGAATTGAAGCCGGGTATTCTCCAGGCACCCATAAAGGTCGTACATGTTTACAGAGCACAGATTTATTATATCGGCGTGAAAGATATACATAATAGGTAATCTCTGACAAAACGTCAGATACATGGTGTCCAACCTACAAATTAACATTGCTTTTATTCAACACGAAACAAGTCTCTTACACAATTCACACAATTTATATACCTCTGTTGACTGCGAGTCAAACGTAAGATCCAATTGTCTATCTCCCTTGTTTAATCGAAATTTGGACTTTGTCAGATCTCTCCAGTTTCCACCATTTCTCGATGTAAAATCCGTCACCCAAGGCATAACATGATGACAGCTGGGATTACCGTATCTCCTACCAGCCAAATTATTAAGCGCAGTTAAATAATCAAAGTTGCTGATACAATTATACATCCACATCTCGCATAATTTTTCAATATTTTCATTTAAACCAAAATCAGTGTTGTGTGAACGAAGTACACCATCTTTTTTATCATAAACATTGCCACTCAAATTTTTCTCTTTACTTTCTTGAGAAATAGTACCTGTACACTCGCTATCAGGTTTCAGATAAATATTATCGTTTAATTTCGGTAATACCTAGGAACAAAATTAGCTCAAACAAGATATTCTTTCTTCCAATCTTATTGAATTCTTAT
>JASTWK010001982.1:0-21128 GCA_030770225.1 Temnothorax unifasciatus
TTGGTTCCCGTAGTACCGACCGGGCTAGTCTATTAGGGGCTGGTTCCCACCTCTTGGTTCCCGTAGTACCAACCGGGCTAGTCTATTAGGGGCTGGTTCCCACCTCTTGGTTCCCGTAGTACCGACCGGGCTAGTCTATTAGGGGCTGGTTCCCACCTCTTGGTTCCCGTAGTACCGACCGGGCTAGTCAATCAGTGAGCGGTTCCCGCTACGTGGTTCCCGTAGTACCGACCGGGCTAGTCTATCAGGGGGCAGTTCCGGCCCCTTGGTTCCCGTAGTACCGATTGGGCTAGTCAATCAGTGAGCGGTTCCCGCTACGTGGTTCCCGTAGTACCGACCGGGCTAGTCAATCAGTGGAAGGTTCCCGCTACGTGGTTCCCGTAGTACCGACCGGGCTAGTCTATTAGGGGCTGGTTCCCACCTCTTGGTTCCCGTAGTACCGACCGGGCTAGTCTATTAGGGGCTGGTTCCCACCTCTTGGTTCCCGTAGTACCAACCGGGCTAGTCTATTAGGGGCTGGTTCCCACCTCTTGGTTCCCGTAGTACCGACCGGGCTAGTCTATTAGGGGCTGGTTCCCACCTCTTGGTTCCCGTAGTACCGACCGGGCTAGTCAATCAGTGAGCGGTTCCCGCTACGTGGTTCCCGTAGTACCGACCGGGCTAGTCAATCAGTGAGCGGTTCCCGCTACGTGGTTTTCGTAGTACCGACCGGGCTAGTCTATCAGGGGGCAGTTCCGGCCCCTTGGTTCCCGTAGTACCGATTGGGCTAGTCAATCAGTGAGCGGTTCCCGCTACGTGGTTCCCGTAGTACCGACCGGGCTAGTCAATCAGTGGAAGGTTCCCGCTACGTGGTTCCCGTAGTACCGACCGGGCTAGTCTATTAGGGGCTGGTTCCCACCTCTTGGTTCCCGTAGTACCAACCGGGCTAGTCTATTAGGGGCTGGTTCCCACCTCTTGGTTCCCGTAGTACCGACCGGGCTAGTCTATTAGGGGCTGGTTCCCACCTCTTGGTTCCCGTAGTACCGACCGGGCTAGTCAATCAGTGAGCGGTTCCCGCTACGTGGTTCCCGTAGTACCGACCGGGCTAGTCAATCAGTGGAAGGTTCCCGCTACGTGGTTCCCGTAGTACCGACCGGGCTAGTCTATTAGGGGCTGGTTCCCACCTCTTGGTTCCCGTAGTACCGACCGGGCTAGTCAATCAGTGAGCGGTTCCCGCTACGTGGTTCCCGTAGTACCGACCGGGCTAGTCAATCAGTGAGCGGTTCCCGCTACGTGGTTCCCGTAGTACCGACCGGGCTAGTCTATCAGGGGGCAGTTCCGGCCCCTTGGTTCCCGTAGTACCGATTGGGCTAGTCAATCAGTGAGCGGTTTCCGCTACGTGGTTCCCGTAGTACCGACTGGGCTAGTCAATCAGTGGAAGGCTCCCGCTACGTGGTTCCCGTAGTACCGACCGGGCTAGTCTATCAGGGGGCAGTTCCGGCCCCTTGGTTCCCGTAGTACCGATTGGGCTAGTCAATCAGTGAGCGGTTCCCGCTACGTGGTTCCCGTAGTACCGACCGGGCTAGTCAATCAGTGGAAGGTTCCCGCTACGTGGTTCCCGTAGTACCGACCGGGCTAGTCTATTAGGGGCTGGTTCCCACCTCTTGGTTCCCGTAGTACCGACCGGGCTAGTCTATTAGGGGCTGGTTCCCACCTCTTGGTTCCCGTAGTACCAACCGGGCTAGTCTATTAGGGGCTGGTTCCCACCTCTTGGTTCCCGTAGTACCGACCGGGCTAGTCTATTAGGGGCTGGTTCCCACCTCTTGGTTCCCGTAGTACCGACCGGGCTAGTCAATCAGTGAGCGGTTCCCGCTACGTGGTTCCCGTAGTACCGACCGGGCTAGTCTATCAGGGGGCAGTTCCGGCCCCTTGGTTCCCGTAGTACCGATTGGGCTAGTCAATCAGTGAGCGGTTCCCGCTACGTGGTTCCCGTAGTACCGACCGGGCTAGTCAATCAGTGGAAGGTTCCCGCTACGTGGTTCCCGTAGTACCGACCGGGCTAGTCTATTAGGGGCTGGTTCCCACCTCTTGGTTCCCGTAGTACCGACCGGGCTAGTCTATTAGGGGCTGGTTCCCACCTCTTGGTTCCCGTAGTACCAACCGGGCTAGTCTATTAGGGGCTGGTTCCCACCTCTTGGTTCCCGTAGTACCGACCGGGCTAGTCTATTAGGGGCTGGTTCCCACCTCTTGGTTCCCGTAGTACCGACCGGGCTAGTCTATTAGGGGCTGGTTCCCACCTCTTGGTTCCCGTAGTACCAACCGGGCTAGTCTATTAGGGGCTGGTTCCCACCTCTTGGTTCCCGTAGTACCGACCGGGCTAGTCTATTAGGGGCTGGTTCCCACCTCTTGGTTCCCGTAGTACCGACCGGGCTAGTCAATCAGTGAGCGGTTCCCGCTACGTGGTTCCCGTAGTACCGACCGGGCTAGTCAATCAGTGGAAGGTTCCCGCTACGTGGTTCCCGTAGTACCGACCGGGCTAGTCTATTAGGGGCTGGTTCCCACCTCTTGGTTCCCGTAGTACCGACCGGGCTAGTCTATTAGGGGCTGGTTCCCACCTCTTGGTTCCCGTAGTACCAACCGGGCTAGTCTATTAGGGGCTGGTTCCCACCTCTTGGTTCCCGTAGTACCGACCGGGCTAGTCTATTAGGGGCTGGTTCCCACCTCTTGGTTCCCGTAGTACCGACCGGGCTAGTCTATTAGGGGCTGGTTCCCACCTCTTGGTTCCCGTAGTACCAACCGGGCTAGTCTATTAGGGGCTGGTTCCCACCTCTTGGTTCCCGTAGTACCGACCGGGCTAGTCTATTAGGGGCTGGTTCCCACCTCTTGGTTCCCGTAGTACCGACCGGGCTAGTCAATCAGTGAGCGGTTCCCGCTACGTGGTTCCCGTAGTACCGACCGGGCTAGTCTATCAGGGGGCAGTTCCGGCCCCTTGGTTCCCGTAGTACCGATTGGGCTAGTCAATCAGTGAGCGGTTCCCGCTACGTGGTTCCCGTAGTACCGAACGGGCTAGTCAATCAGTGGAAGGTTCCCGCTACGTGGTTCCCGTAGTACCGACCGGGCTAGTCTATTAGGGGCTGGTTCCCACCTCTTGGTTCCCGTAGTACCGACCGGGCTAGTCTATTAGGGGCTGGTTCCCACCTCTTGGTTCCCGTAGTACCAACCGGGCTAGTCTATTAGGGGCTGGTTCCCACCTCTTGGTTCCCGTAGTACCGACCGGGCTAGTCTATTAGGGGCTGGTTCCCACCTCTTGGTTCCCGTAGTACCGACCGGGCTAGTCTATTAGGGGCTGGTTCCCACCTCTTGGTTCCCGTAGTACCGACCGGGCTAGTCAATCAGTGAGCGGTTCCCGCTACGTGGTTCCCGTAGTACCGACCGGGCTAGTCAATCAGTGGAAGGTTCCCGCTACGTGGTTCCCGTAGTACCGACCGGGCTAGTCTATTAGGGGCTGGTTCCCACTTCTTGGTTCCCGTAGTACCGACCGGGCTAGTCTATTAGGGGCTGGTTCCCACCTCTTGGTTCCCGTAGTACCGACCGGGCTAGTCTATTAGGGGCTGGTTCCCACCTCTTGGTTCCCGTAGTACCGACCGGGCTAGTCAATCAGTGAGCGGTTCCCGCTACGTGGTTCCCGTAGTACCGACCGGGCTAGTCAATCAGTGAGCGGTTCCCGCTACGTGGTTTTCGTAGTACCGACCGGGCTAGTCTATCAGGGGGCAGTTCCGGCCCCTTGGTTCCCGTAGTACCGATTGGGCTAGTCAATCAGTGAGCGGTTCCCGCTACGTGGTTCCCGTAGTACCGACCGGGCTAGTCAATCAGTGGAAGGTTCCCGCTACGTGGTTCCCGTAGTACCGACCGGGCTAGTCTATTAGGGGCTGGTTCCCACCTCTTGGTTCCCGTAGTACCGACCGGGCTAGTCAATAAGGGGGCGGTTCCCGCCCTTTGGTTCCCGTAGTACCGACCGGGCTAGTCAATCAGGGAGCGGTTCCGGCCCCTTGGTTCCCGTAGTACCGATTGGGCTAGTCAATCAGCGGGCGGTTCCCGCCCCATGGTTCCCGTAGTACCGATTGGGCTAGTCAATCAGCGGGCGGTTCCCGCCCCTTGGTTCCCGTAGTACCGATTGGGCTAATCAATCAGCGGGCGGTTCCCGCCCCTTGGTTCCCGTAGTACCGACCGGGCTAGTCAATCAGTGGGCGGTTCCCGCTACGTGGTTCCCGTAGTACCGACCAAACTAGTCTATCAGGGGGTGGTTTCCACCTCTTGGTTCCCGTAGTACCGATCGAACTAGTTAGTCAGGGGGCGGTTTTTGCCCTTTGGTTCCCGTAGTACCGACCGGGCTAGTCAATCAGGGAGCGGTTCCGGCCCCTTGGTTCCCGTAGTACCGATTGGGCTAGTCAATCAGCGGGCGATTCCCGCCCCTTGGTTCCCGTAGTACCGATTGGGCTAGTCAATCAGCGGGCGGTTCCCGCCCCTTGGTTCCCGTAGTACCGATTGGGCTAGTCAATCAGCGGGCGGTTCCCGCCCCTTGGTTCCCGTAGTACCGATTGAGCTAGTCAATCAGCGGGCGGTTCCCGCCCCTTGGTTCCCGTAGTACCGACCGGGCTAGTCAATAAGGGGGCGGTTCCCGCCCTTTGGTTCCCGTAGTACCGACCGGGCTAGTCAATCAGGGGGCGGTTCCGGCCCCTTGGTTCCCGTAGTACCGATTGGGCTAATCAATCAGCGGGCGGTTCCCGCCCCTTGGTTCCCGTAGTACCGACCGGGCTAGTCAATCAGTGGGCGGTTCCCGCTACGTGGTTCCCGTAGTACCGACCAAACTAGTCTATCAGGGGGTGGTTTCCACCTCTTGGTTCCCGTAGTACCGATCGAACTAGTTAGTCAGGGGGCGGTTTTTGCCCTTTGGTTCCCGTAGTACCGACCGGGCTAGTCAATCAGGGCGCGGTTCCGGCCCCTTGGTTCCCGTAGTACCGATTGGGCTAATCAATCAGCGGGCGGTTCCCGCCCCTTGGTTCCCGTAGTACCGACCGGGCTAGTCAATAAGGGGGCGGTTCCCGCTTTTTGGTTCCCGTAGTACCGACCGGGCTAGTCAATCAGGGGGCGGTTCCGGCCCCTTGGTTCCCGTAGTACCGATTGGGATAATCAATCAGCGGGCGGTTCCCGTCCCTTGGTTCCCGTAGTACCGACCGGGCTAGTCAATCAGGGGGTGGTTTCCACCTCTTGGTTCCCGTAGTACCGATCGAACTAGTTAGTCAGGGGGCGGTTTTTGCCCTTTGGTTCCCGTAGTACCGACCGGGCTAGTCAATCGGGGCGGTTCCGGCCCCTTGGTTCCCGTAGTACCGATTGGGCTAGTCAATCAGCGGGCGGTTCCCGCCCCTTGGTTCCCGTAGTACCGATTGGGCTAGTCAATCAGCGGGCGGTTCCCGCCCCTTGGTTCCCGTAGTACTGATTGGGCTAGTCAATCAGCGGGCGGTTCCCGCCCCTTGGTTCCCGTAGTACCGATTGGGCTAGTCAATCAGCGGGCGGTTCCCGCCCTTTGGTTCCCGTAGTACCGACCGGGCTAGTCAATCAGGGGGCGGTTCCGGCCCCTTGGTTCCCGTAGTACCGATTGGGCTAATCAATCAGCGGGCGGTTGCCGCCCCTTGGTTCCCGTAGTACCGACCGGGCTAGTCAATCAGTGGGCGGTTCCCGCTACGTGGTTCCCGTAGTACCGACCAAACTAGTCTATCAGGGGGTGGTTTCCACCTCTTGGTTCCCGTAGTACCGACCGGGCTAGTCAATAAGGGGGCGGTTCCCGCCCTTTGGTTCCCGTAGTACCGACCGGGCTAGTCAATCAGGGAGCGGTTCCGGCCCCTTGGTTCCCGTAGTACCGATTGGGCTAGTCAATCAGCGGGCGGTTCCCGCCCCATGGTTCCCGTAGTACCGATTGGGCTAGTCAATCAGCGGGCGGTTCCCGCCCCTTGGTTCCCGTAGTACCGATTGGGCTAGTCAATCAGCGGGCGGTTCCCGCCCCTTGGTTCCCGTAGTACCGATTGGGCTAGTCAATCAGGGGGCGGTTCCCGCCCCTTGGTTCCCGTAGTACCGATTGGGCTAGTCAATCAGCGGGCGGTTCCCGCCCCTTGGTTCCCGTAGTACCGATTGAGCTAGTCAATCAGCGGGCGGTTCCCGCCCCTTGGTTCCCGTAGTACCGACCGGGCTAGTCAATAAGGGGGCGGTTCCCGCCCTTTGGTTCCCGTAGTACCGACCGGGCTAGTCAATCAGGGGGCGGTTCCGGCCCCTTGGTTCCCGTAGTACCGATTGGGCTAATCAATCAGCGGGCGGTTCCCGCCCCTTGGTTCCCGTAGTACCGACCGGGCTAGTCAATCAGTGGGCGGTTCCCGCTACGTGGTTCCCGTAGTACCGACCAAACTAGTCTATCAGGGGGTGGTTTCCACCTCTTGGTTCCCGTAGTACCGATCGAACTAGTTAGTCAGGGGGCGGTTTTTGCCCTTTGGTTCCCGTAGTACCGACCGGGCTAGTCAATCAGGGCGCGGTTCCGGCCCCTTGGTTCCCGTAGTACCGATTGGGCTAATCAATCAGCGGGCGGTTCCCGCCCCTTGGTTCCCGTAGTACCGACCGGGCTAGTCAATAAGGGGGCGGTTCCCGCTTTTTGGTTCCCGTAGTACCGACCGGGCTAGTCAATCAGGGGGCGGTTCCGGCCCCTTGGTTCCCGTAGTACCGATTGGGATAATCAATCAGCGGGCGGTTCCCGTCCCTTGGTTCCCGTAGTACCGACCGGGCTAGTCAATCAGGGGGTGGTTTCCACCTCTTGGTTCCCGTAGTACCGATCGAACTAGTTAGTCAGGGGGCGGTTTTTGCCCTTTGGTTCCCGTAGTACCGACCGGGCTAGTCAATCGGGGCGGTTCCGGCCCCTTGGTTCCCGTAGTACCGATTGGGCTAGTCAATCAGCGGGCGGTTCCCGCCCCTTGGTTCCCGTAGTACCGATTGGGCTAGTCAATCAGCGGGCGGTTCCCGCCCCTTGGTTCCCGTAGTACTGATTGGGCTAGTCAATCAGCGGGCGGTTCCCGCCCCTTGGTTCCCGTAGTACCGACCGGGCTAGTCAATAAGGGGGCGGTTCCCGCCCTTTGGTTCCCGTAGTACCGACCGGGCTAGTCAATCAGGGGGCGGTTCCGGCCCCTTGGTTCCCGTAGTACCGATTGGGCTAATCAATCAGCGGGCGGTTGTTGCCCCTTGGTTCCCGTAGTACCGACCGGGCTAGTCAATCAGTGGGCGGTTCCCGCTACGTGGTTTCCGTAGTACCGACCAAACTAGTCTATCAGGGGGTGGTTTCCACCTCTTGGTTCCCGTAGTACCGACCGGGCTAGTCAATAAGGGGGCGGTTCCCGCCCTTTGGTTCCCGTAGTACCGACCGGGCTAGTCAATCAGGGAGCGGTTCCGGCCCCTTGGTTCCCGTAGTACCGATTGGGCTAGTCAATCAGCGGGCGGTTCCCGCCCCTTGGTTCCCGTAGTACCGATTGGGCTAGTCAATCAGCGGGCGGTTCCCGCTACGTGGTTCCCGTAGTACCGACCAAACTAGTCTATCAGGGGGTGGTTTCCACCTCTTGGTTCCCGTAGTACCGACCGGGCTAGTCAATAAGGGGGCGGTTCCCGCCCTTTGGTTCCCGTAGTACCGACCGGGCTAGTCAATCAGGGAGCGGTTCCGGCCCCTTGGTTCCCGTAGTACCGATTGGGCTAGTCAATCAGCGGGCGGTTCCCGCCCCTTGGTTCCCGTAGTACCGACCGGGCTAGTCAATCAGGGGGCGGTACCCGCCCCTTGGTTCCCGTAGTACCGACCGGGCTAGTCAATCAGTGGGCGGTTCCCGCCACTTGGTTCCCGTAGTACCGATCGGGCTAGTTAGTCAGGGGGCGGTTTTTGCCCTTTGGTTCCCGTAGTACCGACCGGGCTAGTCAATCAGGGGGCGGTTCCGGCCCCTAGGTTCCCGTAGTACCGATTGGGCTAGTCAATCAGCGGGCGGTTCCCACCCCTTGGTTCCCGTAGTACCGACCGGGCTAGTCAATCAGGGGGCGGTACCCGCCCCTTGGTTCCCGTAGTACCGACCGGGCTAGTCAATCAGTGAGCGGTTCCCGCTACGTGGTTCCCGTAGTACCGACCGGGCTAGTCTATCAGGGGGCGGGATTTTCTTCAAGATGACTTTTCTCCAGATCCTCAGATCTTTATTAACGACTTTTGAGAATTCATGCGTCAAGTTAAACCTGTCCGGTGGCTCACCACTACAAAAAACGCGCATTTTTTTAAGGAATTGAACTCGTGCTCTTGTGACCGGAACTAGTGAATTTATCAAAATATCAATTAAGCCACTTACTTTGGCTGAAATAACGGTCGCCACTGTATTTTCAGCATAAACACAGAAAGCCGGTGGCCCAAGTCCTTCCTTCAGCAAGATGGCTGCCGCATTCTACGCAGCGAACGTGTCTGAACTTGTCGACCACGCCCTTATTATGCGCGACGTGAATTACGGTAGATAGGAACTTGTGAGGCGCACAAATGAATAACACACGGATAACTTTTAATAATAATATAATAAAAGAAATATAAATCCGGTGTACAGGTAAATTCTCAGCCGCGAACGAAAGATTTTATCTAACGGCGGTTATGAGCTTGTCACGACTTGTCGTCGGAATGCCGCGATGGATATTCACCGTGAATACCCGTTTCACGCGTACACGATCTCTTCACTTAAGATATATTCACGCTAATATCGTCAGCGGTCAACGGGATAAGTTCAACGGGCTCGGATGTTAATGCGTAACGGATTTCTAAAATGCGTGTTAACGCGCCGAAGTCTCGCGAAGAACTGTCCGGGAGGAACGGGTGTGACTCCCAATATAACGGCCGCGCAGGCGCAGTCGTGCATTTTCGTCGCTCGCTCACGCTCTCGGCCAATCGCGAACTCGGATCTTGGGCGACGCGATTCCTGGAGCGCGTCCTCCAATCACGACCAACTGAGCCGATCGTTCGGCTCAGCTCCTGAGAACTGAGAGCCTGTCACCTCATTGGACGGCGGACATCGCCTTGAGCTATCGCATGACGAATGCCAGCCGTCGCAATGCTTCTTGCGACGTGTCACTCGGAATTTATCCGAGTGACCTTCGTATGGTCATTAGACGAACCAGGACTCCTCAGGTAAGTACCCGCGTGTAGGACTAATTCATTTCTAATCCCCTTTTCTTTATTTTCAGGTACCGGACTCCCCATGGATCGTCTCGCCCAGTCATTGGACGGTAAGTATAAGGTAAGTATAAAATACGCGGTAATTCTTAGTAATCTATTGCTCGTACATAGTGTCGCTTAGAATTAACTTACAAGGGAAGGGTCAACCCTTGGGGTCACCGATTTTGTCGAAACTTTACTAAAATGTAGTATTGATATAGAAATGACAAACCCTGTACGGATACGATGCGCTTCTCAACCGTTGCCGAGAAATCGCGATGTGAATTTTAGCTTAGACAAAAAAATGTTTATTATTATAATTTTAAAACTGTGCATAAAATGTTCGTAAAATATTAGCGATTTTGAAAGTAACATTTTAAGGCATGCTTCTTGCAAAAAATTATTTATATTCGGTTATAATATTATTTTCTATGCATTCGAATTGCCTTGCATTGGAATTATGATGCATTGGAATTATAATGCGGTATACAGCACAGCCTCTTCCAAGAATTTTACGTCTTATATTTCAAAACATTAGAGACATTTGGGACCTTTCAAACCTGCGATGTATATTTCTATCGTCAGGTTAAAAATTTTCTCAAGCGCTTACAGAATGCTCCTATATTACTACAAGAAAAAAGAGAAATAGCATCTCGTGAAGATGTTATAAAAATTCACTCCTTAATATTGCATCAGTTAAATGCTCCGGTATTTTCACTTATGATTAAATACGCATGGTTTGCATCAAAACTGACGAGCGAACGGCCGAGCTTTTTGAATGTTAATGACGTGTGTTTTCCTGTTTCATTATTAAAAACAAAATGTGCCTGCGAAAAAATTGGATTTATAAAGTGTGCTTGGTGTAAGTCAGTTTTATGTTTCACTTGTTTTTTTTATTTCAATCACTCTAAAGTTTGTAAAGTTACAGAGCAAGACGAATAATCGCAATCATTTTATTATAATATTCTCTTTTTGTACGCCTTTTTTTATTGTAACCTTTTTTATATCTATACGAAACTAATAAATAAACCAATAAATATACATACAATTTTTTTAATATTATGTAAATATCCCCGCCAATATATATATATTTTTTTATTTACTTTCAAAATCGCTAATATTTTACGAACATTTTATGCACAGTTTTAAAATTATAATAATAAACATTTTTTTGTCTAAGCTAAAATTCACATCGCGATTTCTCGGCAACGGTTGAGAAGCGCATCGTATCCGTACAGGGTTTGTCATTTCTATATCAATACTACATTTTAGTAAAGTTTCGACAAAATCGGTGACCCCAAGGGTTGACCCTTCCCTTGTTAGTCTGACAGGAATAAACAAAAACTATCAAAATATAGCGTAATTAACGCGTCTACAACGCTTCTCACTGTTCTCGAGCCGTGCTCGTTCCTGATTGGTCGGTTGCTCGCGTATATCACTGCGATGGCATAAAGCTCTTGTAAATCGAACTAAATAATTAAAATTGGAATGTTGTTAATGAAATAAGGCCAGGATATGTCCCTATTGGCCGTCACTGTCGACTAGACGTACTCCGTAAATGAATTTAATTCAAATACTGCCAAATTAATGTAAAATAGCCTGGGTCGCTTCCCATTGGCTGAATCTCATGCGTACTCGCTGAACTTATTCAAAATCAATGAAATACTTTAAAATTAATGTAAAATCATATCAGAGCGTTCCTCGCGTACCGGAATCGCGTTTTTCGTATCGGAACTCTTAAAAATCTCTGAATTAACTTAATCTACGTCACGCGTTACTCGCGGATCTATCTCGCTTCCTAAAATTAATATGTAAATCGTGTAAAGTGTGAATAGTGTCGTTATTGTGTTGATATCGGGAAACGCTGTTATCAGCGGAAAGAAAAGTATTATTGTGACTATTATGTATTCTTTCAAATTCATTGTGCCTTATGGGCTGAGTATATCCCGTACAAGCTAAAAAGTATCAAAAGTGTTAGAATTATAAATATTGACGTTAGTACGATTGACTTGAGTTTCTCTGGATTCATTGTATTTGTTTAAAGCACAAGCTCGCGCAGAAGCCTGATCTCGTGAATAGCAAATTAGGAAATGATACATTAACCGGGGAACTGACAAAACGAGATTGTATATTCTAGATAAAGCACGTATAGCGATCACATCATTATAACATTTCAAACATTGAATACATTTGTACATATGGCGAATAAAAGATGCAGTGTAAAACATAATTCAGTAGAATGATCATTAAGAAAGTAATATCTCTTTCTGAGTCGGAACTGAGATCGCACTTGTATGGTATAAGCCATACAATTCTTGCATATATATCTATCATTTATGTCAGCTTCACTAGTGTATCTTGTCGTAATCAAGATTAATTCAGATTCAGTCCGTCTCAAAAAAGGAACAGTTCACATAAATACATAATAATATACACATGCAAAATATGTTCACAGAATAGAAAACTTCATATAAATTCATGAGTCAATTTGATTGTATTCCATAAAGGAATGTGTGACACAAACCTTTTATGATAGACACTCTTAGAATTCTTATTGAATTGCCATGAGGCGAACAACTTATCATACGAAATATTATACAGTCCACTTTATGCATATATTGTTGACAAAGTAACACTTGACTATCTTATTGACTCATGCCTTTCAACAATATAGTAGAATAATCCGCAATATAACTCAATATATCTCGCAAGTAAAGTAAATACAAACGTAAAGTAATTGAAAGACAGTACAAAAGCAATTGAATATGAAACGCACGTAAATTGCAAGTAATTGAATATTAGCCGCAAGTATGTAAGTATTAACCGCAAGTATGTGAATGTTAAACACAAGTAATTGAGTATTAACCGCAAGTAATTGAATATTAGACGCAAGTAAGAGAATATTCTTGCGACGTTCCGAATATACGTGAAGGAAAATCTATGACTCACGATAATCTGGTTGCAACCACGTTGTGAATTTAGTTAATTACACTGAGCTCAGCTTTAAAGCACAAGACCGCCTGTATTTTAGGTCCGTTCTGTACAAAAGTGAAGGAAGCATTTATCCCATTGTCCGTTATATGCAAACGTGACGGAAATATTACGCACGTTATCCGCTTATGCAAGAGTGAGGAAGTATTCCTCACATTATCCGTTTATGCAAAAGTGACGGAATAAGTATTCCTCCCATTGTGCGTGACGCACCTCTGCAATCAAAGATCGACTTACCCGAGGAACGTAAGTTCACCATCCGAGACCAACCCGTATTTCAGCCTTGTAAGTACGATCACCGAGTTAGAGAGCATAGAAAATTACCTTGTCGTTGAGGTTTTCCGTGTCTCCATCCGCTAATTGTATGATAGTCTTAGTGACTAAGCCCATAAAGGCTATCCGAAATTCCAATATGGCCGTGTCGTTCCTCTTTGCAATAATGGCGTTTGAGCCAGGCAACCATCGTCGTTGCCTTCCTTTAATGTACGCGCTGACGTATGCAGCGGGATTAAGTCTTCCGTTGTCAGGAAGACAAGCAGGCCTTCCTGCTTTCCAACTATCGCATCCAATTCGTATCTCGTTGTGAGACTTTGCTATGGCCGATTGCACAACTCGAGGATTTGCAAGATGATGCGTACGGAACGACTGACTTTTTCCGAATGACCGTCTCGCCGGGCTGCACGCACAAACACGCTCGCCCGCGCAGGCGCACCGCCAACCGTCACGCCGCCGCAACGTGAACCGTCCCTGGGGCGCTACGCAACATGCGCCGCTTTCCCGCGCGATCTCGCAACTAACGCGACGTCGCTGCAATGTAGGGATATTGGCAACACTGAATCACACCTTTTACACTAGCTACACTCACGCTACACTTCTAACGTTTAGTTACACACCGCCTTCTAGAGAATACACTTCGCGCCAAGTCTCCTCCCGATACGAGTCGTAACACGCGAACATATACCAACTGTAAAGAGATTGAGAGTAATATTAAATAGATTGTGTTAAGTTATATCTCGTCTCGTAATTAACCTTCCGCTGAGCACATCCCTACAAATTGGTGACCCCGACGTGATTTCGGCGTATAACAGAACGTTCGAGTTAATTCTTCGTAACGATGTGCTGAAGTGGAAGCTTCTCGTAACTTCGCGTACCGCGAATCGAGTTCCGCGTAATTCGTCATACCGCGTGTGTAGTATAACTACTCGTGTCGTATATTTTCTCGCGTCGTACATTTACTTGTGTCGTATATTCGCTCGAGTCGTTCAGGTGCGTGAAAAACGCGGAAGTGCGTGACCGCGCGACGGCAGATGGACGATAAACGCATTCTGAGATCCGGATTCTCGTACAATCCATCGGAAGTTCTTGGAAGAAACATGAACGTGAGGCATTCACCACGGAAGAACAAACCAGACGAGCAGACTGAGGGCGACCAGAAACGCGATACCAGCCTCATCGAATTCGACGACGGCCATAACAACGAGAACGCGAAGATAAACCAGCAAGACGGCCAAGATGGCGAGACCGCCAAAAAAGGAACGACACGGAAGCCACAACATCGAGGACGGCACCATCGCAGGTACCACCCGAGTTGCTATACCAATACATGCAGCCACCAGTGATGTACCCAGACAATTTAATGTACCGTAGATATAACGAGTACAAGATAAAGTTACGCAAATTTAAAGCCGGTACGAACGTGCGAGCGTGGTTCGAAATTGCAGAAAATGAATTTCGCGATCACAATACATCGGAAGCAGAAAAATTCACGGCGTTGGTATCCAGCCTAGATGACGAAGTCTACGAAAGTATGAGCAGTACGATCATCGGAATTCCCCGTGAAAACCGCTATCAAACGCTTAAATCACTGCTGATCGAGCATTACTCCTTGACGCGAGGACAAGAATTGCGGAAGCTACTATCCGGCCTGTCAATTCAAGGTAAAAAACCGTCAAGATTACTCGCGGAAATGCGATCGCTAGCCGGCCCCGGAAGAATCGACGACGAAGATCTAAAAACGCTCTTTCTGGAATATCTTCCTAACGATGTGCGCATGACATTACAAGTAGTACCGGGAGACCTTAACGCGTTAGCAGCCGTCGCGGACAAAATCATGGAACATCGACCGACAACCGATAACCGCGAACTAGTGGCAATTAAAAAAACGAACAATAACGACGAAACGGCAGCAGTCAATAAAGCAGAAACTGATCCTATGATCGCAGAACTGGTTAAACAAGTGAGTAATTTAGTGACGCGCCGTAAGCCAAAGTCTGATTCGCATTCGCATTCGCGTTCGCGCTCACGCTCGCGCCCAAACTCGCGTTCCAGGGATTCGTCACGTAGACGATCGCGCGGACAAAAAATTTGTTTCTATCACATTCGGTTTGGAAGAAAAGCAAGAAAGTGTGAGGACCCATGTGATTGGCCAAAAGATACAGCCGATAAGCAAGATAAACAAACGACGGGAAACTAAAACAACCGCCGTTGATATCGGCGGCAACGGACGGTACCAATTCATCTCGCCGACTTTTTGTCACGGATAAGATATCCGGACTCCGTTTCCTGATAGATACAGGAGCGGATGTCTCAGTCGTCCCACCACGTCCTTTGGACCCGGTCAGCCGTGTTCAAGGCACACTCTATGCCGCAAATGGTACACACATCAAGACATTCGGCGAACGTGTGATGACGCTAGATTTCGGACTCCGTCGACCAATTCGTTGTGTCTGTCTTGTAGCCCAGGTGCCGTACGCAATTATAGGAGCCGACGTTCTATACAAACATAATCTCACTCTGAATCTTCGCTCGAAGATACTAGAAGACGCGGAAACAGGATTAACGGTCAAAACAACCATGGATAAAGCACCATTACAAGGAGTATACAGCTTCGACAAAACTGCTCTTATAGCCGACATCCTCGCCGAATTCGCGGAAATTACCAAGCCATCTACCGTCATCACGAATCCACGCCATACCGTCAAGCATCATATAGAAACGTCTGGACAGCCAGTATTTGAGCAACCACGACGTCTTCATCCTGATAAACTCAAAGCGGCAAAGGCGGAATTTCAATTCATGATTGATTTAGGCTATTGCCGACCATCAAAAAGCCAATGGGCTAGTCCTCTTCACATGGTCAAGAAGAAAAATGGCAGCTGGCGCCCGTGTGGCGATTACCGTGGAGTGAACGCATTAACACGACCCGACAGGTACCCAATCGCGCACGTTCAAGATTTTTCATCAATTCTACACGGGAAGAAAATTTTCTCGACCATCGATCTGACCAGAGCGTATCACCAGATACCAGTAGCTGAAGAAGACATTCCTAAAACAGCTGTCACTACGCCTTTCGGACTATTCGAATTTTTGGTAATGCCATTCGGTCTTAAGAACGCAGCTCAGACTTTTCAACGATTTATCAATCAAGTTTTAGCAGGGCTCGATTTCGTCTTCGCTTACATTGACGATCTTCTCATCGCTTCGTCATCTCTCGAAGAACATAAGCAACACCTGAAGATTATTTTCAGTCGACTGAGGGAGCACGGACTTCAAATCAACGTAGACAAATGTGTGTTCGGAGCAGTCAGTAAATTTCTTGGGTTATAAGATTTCCAGCAAAGGATCTGAGCCATTACCAGACAAAGTCAGAAGCGTCCTTGATTTTAAACGACCAGAGACGGTGCAAGAACTCCGCAGATTTCTAGGAGCCGTTAATTTTTATCATCGTTGCATCCCGAACGCTGCGGCTACGCAAGCTCCGTTGAATAAGTACCTCAAAGACTCAAAGAAGAACGACAAACGACCAATAGAGTGGACTGCAGAGGCTATCGAAGCTTTTGATAAAGTTAAGCAAGATCTAGCTAATGCAACGCAACTAGCGCATCCGGCGCCAAATGCTAAATTACGAATTACGGCAGACGCTTCAGGAATCGCCATGGGGGCAGTGCTGGAACAATCAACAGATGATATCAACTGGCAACCCCTGGGATTTTTCTCAAAGAAGTTCACACCAGCTCAAACTAATTATAGTACATATGACAGAGAGCTGACAGCAATTTACCAAGCAATCAAGTTCTACAGGCCTTGGATCGAAGGATGTGCAGACATCGAAATCAGAACGGATCACAAGCCACTGACGTATGCATTCCTGCAAAAGTCAGACAAGGCTTCTCCCAGACAACTTCGACAGCTCAATTTGATTGGACAATTTACAACAAAAATCACCTACATTCAAGGGCAACAGAATATAGTAGCTGATACTCTCTCCAGAGTAGATGCACTGCGACTTCCATCGATCATCAACTTCGAAGATTTGTCCAAAGCGCAACTTGAAGATGAAGAACTAACCGCATTACTCAGAGACAACCAAACATCTTTGAAATTTCAAAAGCTCACATTCGGTCCAGATCATCAAGCACTGTATTGTGACGTTTCAGCACACGACATCCGTCCCTTCGTACCACAAGAGTTTCGACGTCAAGTATTCGAGGCATTTCACAACTTAAATCACCCCAGTGGTAAGATCACTACAAAGATAATCGGGCAACGTTATGTCTGGCCATCAATGAGGAAAGATATCAGAGATTGGGCAAAGACCTGCATACAATGTTAACGTGCGAAGATAGGACGCCACGTTCATCTACAACCAGAGACGTTCCCACATACAGACTCACGTTTCGATCACGTGCATATCGATATAGTCGGACCAATGATTCCCAGTGAGGGCAACGCATATTGTCTCACAATGATAGACAGATTTTCAAGATGGCCGGAGGCAATACCTATTCCCAACCACCAAGCAGAGACGGTAGCCAAAGCCTTTTTCACACATTGGATTTCTCGTTTCGGTACACCGAAGATAATAACCACCGATCAAGGTTCCGAATTCGAGGGCAGATTATTCACAGCTTTAATTCAACTTGTTGGAGGCAAAAGAATCCGCACGACAGCGTATCATCCAGCCTCAAATGGACTCATCGAACGCTGGCATCGTACACTAAAGACAGCAATTAAATGTCACGAGAACAGAAATTGGACAGAGGTACTTCCTGTTGTACTTCTCGGTCTCAGAACATGCTACAAGGAAGACATCAAAGCCTCACCAGCAGAATATTTGTACGGGACTACACTTAGAATACCCGGAGAATTTTTCACACACGAAGATTTGCCAAATGATCCAAACTTCTTCCTGGAAGATTTTCGCATGCACATGCGAGCACTGAAACCTACTCCAGCAGCACACCACGGTCGCAGGAAAACCTTTTGCTTCAAGGACCTATACTCATGCACTCACGTTTTTTTGCGACAGGAGGGCACAAGCAAAGGAGCACTCGATAATCCATATTCAGGGCCACATCGTGTCATTGAAAGAATCAACGATCGACTTTTCAAGGTTGATATCAATGGGCAGCCAACCAACTTGTCTATTGAGCGACTTAAACCCGCGCATCTCGTATCAACGGAGATTGCGGAGGCAGAACAACCAGAGCAAACTACCAGTTCATCAAGTAGTAATCAACCAGCTACCAGTTCAACCCAACAGCTAACTCCAGCAAGCTACAAAGGACAACCCGAGGGACTAAGGCAATATCCAGGAGCAAAGAAGAAAGTACAATTTAATCTACCAAAGAGACATTAACATTATAATTATTTTATTTTTCAACGGCAAACACCTCACTCAGGGGGGAGTACTGTAGGGATATTGGCAACACTGAATCACACCTTTTACACTAGCTACACTCACGCTACACTTCTAACGTTTAGTTACACACCGCCTTCTAGAGATTACACTTCGCGCCAAGTCTCCTCCCGATACGAGTCGTAACACGCGAACATATACCAACTGTAAAGAGATTGAGAGTAATATTAAATAGATTGTGTTAAGTTATATCTCGTCTCGTAATTGACCTTCCGCTGAGCACATCCCTACAGCAACGCCATACAGGCTGCCCTCTTTGACAGCTTGACCGTACTATTATTACTATCGCAATTTAACTACCAGATGACGTGCTCAATACAATCTCGTCTCGTCGTATCAATGCCAATTTCTAACAGTATTGAATATATTATAAACATGGTGTAAATGATTAAAATTGCGAATAAAATTAATACTGTCACTATTATCAATATGGCTATTTGATCCACGACTCGGTTCGCCAAGTCGATTGACCCTCGCCGTTCTCCTGTTACGTTGGCCTTTGAATGGCTCATTTCAAATGTTATCTTTTATGAATTGTATGTTTTTCCCGTTCTCTAGGATTTTTAGGAATTGTGTAAGGTAAGTGTGATTGTTCTTGTTTCTTTATCCTTATGCTACGCTCTGCGTATATTATCGCTTTATAAAATCTTACCTCTAAATAATATATAAAACATCCTAATGTCAAAAAAGGATAAATGTGACTGTGTCTCGCACAATAGAAGTTAAAAACGTTAATCTTGCCGTTCGTTACTCGAACCAAATAAAAAATAAAACGTAAAACTTAAAAAAGCTTCTACGACGTCTTCAGACGTAAAAATAAAACAAATCAATGTCTTTGGCACAAATCAGGGATGATTCTATCTAACTATTGGTGGGCTGCCCCTGCTGCTGCGTCAGGCTGCACCGTTGTCCTTGGCTCCTCGTCGGTTGGCTCCCTCGGCCCCGATTGGTCGTCCTCCGGCTGCAGATCGACTTGCTGGACTATTTCCTCGACCTCAGCCTCCGGCACGATCTCGTAGAGCTGTCGCTGCGTCAATCCCTGCTCGACGAAGATCTCCGTCTCCGTATTGGTCAGGCTCGTCTGGTCGGCCTGCCTCGTCGTCTCCTTCACGCCCGGGACTCCCGTAGGGTCGACGGTCTCGTCCATTGGCTGGCTAACGTCCCTGCGTACAGAGGAATCGGATCCTGAAGCGACGGATTTATCCGCCGACTTCACTCTCATGTCTTTCTGCGACACGATGCAGTTAAAAAACCTCTGGAACGACCGTATTCTGGCCCTTTCAAAATTCTGCAAAGAGATTCGGATAAAGTCTATACAATCGAAGTCAATAACCGACCTTTCAGTGTTTCTGTAGAACGTCTTAAGGGGATCCTGGAGTGACAGCGACACTGGCATAATCGGTCTAAGCAATATCTTTGAATTGGCTGAACAGAATGGAAAATCCTTTTACACGATTGAAGTACGCACAAAAATGTAGAGGGCTGTACATCATTTTTTCTGATAAACTAAAAAAAAATTTATTTTTATAAATATTGTTCTAACCTGATGACAATATTTACTTTATACAAAAATTTTGCAGTTTTTTTTATAGAAAATAGTGATACAGCCCTCTACAAAAAACTGTCAGGAATAATATCGTGCAATTAGAAGTAAGATTTGAAGCCTAAAAAAAAAGATATTACTTAGACCAGTGGAAGATGCAAGGTTAGGTGCTCTGTATGTATGTGTAAGAATCGGTGAGCACTTCTTTATCGACGCTGATCGAGTTCGCCTGCGCTTTGTATGTATGTGTAAGAATCGGTGAGCACTTCTTTATCGACGCTGATCAAGTTCGCCTACGGCTCCAGCATCCCCTTAAACCCGCACATTTTTTACTGGATAATGTTAACGAAACATCTTCGACAGACGTTCCTTCTACTTCCAATCAGCCTAGTAATTGTTCTCCTTCGGTAGAGCAACCGTCTAAACAAATTAGAACGTATCCGGCACAAAAAAAGCGAGTACGATTCAATCTAAATAAAGCGTCATAATCCTTTCATTGCGTATTCGTAATTTTAGCGTTTTCCTCTGTATTTTATTGTGTGACGTCACGCGAATTAAATTATATTCCCTTTTTCAAAACTCTTTAAAATCAATCAATTATAATTGTCTTGCCCTTGCCATATAGCCTTCCGCCTTTATATTAATTTTAACCTTCGCTACGACTCGCATTGTAGACCTAGTATAAGGCTCTATAAGACGTTGCAGTCACCCCTTACCATACGATCAATAATGATTCAGAAACATGCCTGGGTGGCACTGTAGCGGCGGTAGGAATCAAAGGACAGAAAAAAATTTAGTTTCATCTCAGCGAAGAAGCGTCAGACTGATAGCGCGAGAAAAATACTCAGGTTACCAGTCGCGAACTATTGCCGCATGACTCAAAAGTGTCCTTTGACTCCCTCCAAAACTTCATCGAACCTTCTGGAAGGGAATTAATTCTAACCAATCGAAGCCGGAGAAACCTCCCAGAATTACCATCTCTATTCGCCTACTAGCAAATCAGAACACGACAATTTCAGCTAGGCGTTCAAATTTGCCACTATAAAAACCACGTACTCAGCCGGAGCAGCGCGCATTTTCGCATTTTTGCATTGCATTTTGCATTTCAGTAACGTAATTGATCGAATCATTGTCTCATAAAACTAAAGTCAGTGGACTTCGCGTCTGGAGCCTGCTCCCGCTGATCGACAAGGTTGAGGGCTTTCCGTTCTCGAGGGCAGATTGACGAACTTGGTGGCCTTCCATTCCAGAGGGTTCATCGTCGAACTCAAAGCCAGCGTAATACCAGTAAGACAAATCGTAATAATAGAGCGAATTAATAATTTATCCTTTGTCCGTTTCTTATCTACTGATTAAAATAAACGTAGTGCAACAAGCAAATTCCACAATTTATTCCTCAAAACCCTATATTACAAAACAACAGCCGGTTCCCGGCTACTGAATAAAGATACAAATAAATCCTGCTTTAAGATTCTTGCTCCCTTTCCACGCACCGTTCCGATAACGACACCTCTCGCCAGTCCCGGGATATAGTCGGTGCATGCAGACTTCCCGAAATAACAAAGGAGAGGCTTCTTTTCACTACGCCGAGGTAGTAGCTGAAAGAGGAAAAAGAACTATGTTATATCGCGGTTAATATCAATCCGAATCTTGTCCAA
>JASTWK010001983.1:0-21108 GCA_030770225.1 Temnothorax unifasciatus
ATAGCCATGAACCGCGAGAACCTTGGCCAGGGTCAACAGACCCCGCGTCAAGAACGTACAACGACCCCGACCCCGTGCACGACAGCAACCCCTCTTGCCCCCTCTGCCCCCTGTGTTTATCTTTCTTTCTTTCTTTCTTTCTTTATGCCTGTGAACCCACCGAAATTCTCGCGGCTAATTCCCACACACGCGTACGCGTTCGTAGGATGTGGATTTGCGCGCGCGCGCGCGCATACACACATACGCGGGGCACAAGCGCGAGAGTGCGCGGTCGCTTATTCTTCGCTTACCTTCAACCCCGTAGCGAAATCCGCGTTCGGAGGGTCCGGATGTCACAGCGCGCGTTTGCGTCAACCCCTTTCTTTCGTCGTCCTCTCGCGCAACCCCGGTTCACCAAGCGGGAACGCCGCCGCGACGCTTTAACGGGGCACCGTGGAGCGGCGGAACGTGCGTAAGCGGCGTGACTGTGACGCGGAGCGGCGATAGTACACAAACGCGCGTGCACGCGCGCACACACGCACGTCGGCGCGCTCGGCACGGACACGGACAGCAGCAGGGACAGCTGAGCCGTCAAGTTGCCCCATCGATGGTTCTCTCGTCGCGGCTAAAAGGGCCGTCGCCGGAGAGAGAGAGAAAGAGAGAGCGCGCGCGCGCTCTCGCGCGCGCGCACACGCACGCACGTACTCCCCCTCCGTCCCACCTCACCCCCCCGCGCGCGCGCGCACACCACACAACACACACACACACACACACGCACACAGGCACACCCGCACTTGCGCGCGCGCGCAAGAATCGTTCCCAGTGGGATTTTCGCGACTCCGCGATGTTGCGACGCGCGACAGGTCTCCTCTCGCGCGCGCGTCCCGAGATGGTTGCCGACGGTTATCGGTGGCGGCCGTGTCAGCGAGCCAAGTCCGAGAAACCTCCGGACTGGCCTACCCCCATCGACGACAACAACAAATATGGCGTACGGCGGAGACCACCTCCTGCGCGCTCCCTGCTGCGACTGCCGACGGGGCGTCAGATGGCGCCGCGCGCGCCGTTCCATCCCCCTCCTTTCTCGCGCCGCCCGCGCCGCTCCGTGCTCCGGGCGCTCGGCCCTCGGCCCCCGTGGACAATGCCCACGGTTCGGCCGTCCTCGGCCATCTCCGTCTCCCGTCCCCCGTTAGAGAATCGGCGCGAATTTACGCTTCTGCTCTTCAGGGGCACGAATTAATGGGGAACTTTTCGAAATGGATTCCAATTGGGATTGTTTAATAAATTAAATAATTATACATTCTAGGATTAAATAATTAATTAATTGTTCGACCTATTCGTTTTAATGACGTCTCTAGACGTCTAGAGACGTCATTTAACGTCACTGTGCTACAGGGGTTATTTCATCTGGTCCCTAAACACGTATATACGTGTTAGCGAATTCGGGCGCTTGCACTAGTGCACACTGAGTGCGCACTAAGGCTTGTTCTTAATCAATTGTTATATTTACAGATCATCTAAAATACTTCTTAAGATACAATTTCACTAGTGCACACTGAGTGCGCACTAAGGCTTGTTTATAATCTAATTCTTATATTTAAAGTCGCTTAAATACACATTTAAAAACTTTTTAGCCAATAAAACAATCTGTAATATCTATATAGATACTGTACAAATCATTTTATAAACTATAAAAGGTACAATTTCACGATGACGCTCGACGCTGGATTCGAGCGTCAAATCTGGTCACGTGATAGATTCAGAGGGACGCGAAATATAACTTAACCTCTGGATTGGCTGAAATGAGCGTCGAACGTCAAAGCTAAACACAGTTTAGCTTTTTGACGCTCAAAGCCTCGAATCCAGCGTCGAGCATCATCGTGAAATTGTACCTTTAGTCTATAAAATGATTTGTATGTATGTACAGTATCTATATAGATATTACAGATTGTTTTAAGTATTGGCTAAAAAGTTTTTCTCCCGACTGCTGCCAACCTTCGGTTGGCGAAGACGAGGGAGTATGCGTTTCACGGAGGCCGAATCTTAGTTTAAAGTTCTCGATAACTACAACATACTTTGATATGTGCTTCCGTATATAAGTTTCTTATTGATCAGCAAGGTTTATAGCGTATAATTATCATTAATTGTTGTGTTAATAAAAAAGCGAAAAAACGGTATATTACATTTATATGTTCTCTTATTGGCTATCGACTGAGTTACAGAGGAAATTGATTAACCAATGACATGCATCCGCATGGGGAATTTTAGTGATTTCCAGTTACCTCTATTGAGCTCCGGCAGAACGTACAGTTTTTCTGTTCATCGCTGCATGCTCATTGGATATCGCGTATCGTGCACGATGTTGTCGCGCGCGGGTCTGCTCTATTGCTCACATGTCATATTTGGCCGGTAGTTAGAGATTAAGTTTGTTTATACAGGTTTAATCTTTACAAAATTAAATAAAATGTAATAAATAGTATGATAAACAGTAATACACTGCCTAATACAAGTTTGTTTATTGTATAATGTAATTGTATAATGTATTTTGTATATTTGTATAAATGTGTCATTTTCATGTCATTAATCATTTTTCGCATTATTAATTTTCTACTTGTATTAAACATATTAAAATACTTATTTTTTTAAATAAATATCGATCAATATGTAATTGTCATTAATTTTCTATAATTCCTATTTAAATAACTGTAGAAATAAAAAATGTCTTTGCAAATATTAAGAACTAAGTTTAAAGTGAAGAATAATAGATAAATCGTGACTTCTCAATTAACTGCATGAATGTACGCGAATATATGTTGCATGACTGTGAATAAAATTCTGTACGCTGTAAATTCACAATGAGTCAGATATAATTTTTATTTTCTTCCTACTGATTTTGCGGTCTTAATGTTCGTGCGCATAATGCGATCAGGTATGAGAACCCTCATTGCAAAAATTTTCCTCGGGATCATTTGCTTGTATTACGTCAACGAGACACAATAATGTTGTAAGGTGAATTTTTCTTCGAACAATTTCTGTCAGCACAAATGAATGTCATGCTAGAATTAATGTTCCATTACTTCCAATTAATTAATGTTTTATTACACTTGTGTTTACAGCGGACTATAATTAAGAGACACGTGTTTCGTGTCAAATGCACATACGAGTAATATTTTTCTAAACTTTTAAAAAAATCATCGTTTTAATTTATAGCATCGAATTTTAGTATTATATGAAATTAATCTTTTCTCGCATCCTTCGATAAAACTGAGCAGTTTTGACGACACATGATTTAACTCCATTCTGACGATAATCGATAGAAAAATTCCATATTCTGCGCTTTTCATGAAAACGCGTCTATACTTGATGTCGATAACATACAAACTAAACGGTCTATCAGTAAACGTATACAAATGACTGCCTTTAAAACTTTACTTTTTAAAACTTTATAAACTTTAAAAAATTGAGAAAAATTATTACGTTTTTATCGCGTTCAAGGATGATTAACTGACCCATCAGTTTGACCACATCAAAATTCCGTGGCTGAATGATACGCGCTGGTTAATATCCGATATAAAGAAGACTAAATCATGGCGGAGAGCGAGCTTATTGTGCCCTGATTCTACGTCGAGTTTCGCAAGGCTCATCCGCAAAGAAGAGTTAAGTGATCCGTCGAGCTACCAAGGTGGTCCCGCTACAGGAAGAAATAAATTCCGAATCTTCCAAACCGCTCTTGATAATAATTTTTGCAGCGTGCCAATATTATTAAAATTTGTGAGAAAAATTATGTTCTCTCATTATAAAAAATAATGTTTTACTGAAAAATGCATGGATTCTTAACCCTTGTTTGTCACACTGGGATCAAATCAACCCCACGACCATATATTCCCTTAATTTTAAGTACAGAAACCTATGGGGAGCGGATCTATAGCGACATCTGTCAAAAAAAATAATAAATTTTTTTGTAAAAACAGCCATTTTTTCATTTGTTGGGGGTTATTTTAATTTTTTTATCATACATAATTTTAATTTTTGGCTATATAACCTACATAACTTTTAAAAGTAAGCTTTTAAGAAGTTCTAAAAAAAATTGGCAAGTTAAAATATTGAATAGCTTATTTGTTATAACAATTTTTGTCGCTGGGGTAGATTCCACCCCAATGTGGCAAGTACGTAACGTCTACAGAAGTGTGACAAGTAAGGGTTAATAGTAGTTACAAAGATATATATTTAATAGTTATAATATAAAATACATGCATTATATTAAAGATTATTATATGTACGAGTATAACAAATGTTTATCAGGTACCAACTGTTCAAGATGAGTTAAACCCGATAACAGTGAGATTTTAAAAAACATTATACTGAAAAATCTATCTATGTATATCTATATATATATCTATGTATATCTATTATATAATATAAAATTTAAAAATAGTTTTAACATTTTTCTGCAGTGCTTAAAAAATTTTAATTATTAATATCCCATTAAGGTTATTGGGCTAGTACCGTATGTCGATATAAGGTCTAAATTTTTTTTTTTAAGAAAAACCCTTTTTATGCATATATTCTAAACACTTGTATAATTACTAGTTTTATAATGTAACTTTTCATTCGATAATGTATCAATTCATCTACTGATAAATGTAAACAGTTTAAGATTTGACTTTAGTTGACATTCGTACAAGAGAAATGTCGGCAATGTAGCGACATTGCATCTCTTCGCTGTAGGCAGCTATCATGCCAGTGCCATGTGTTTGAGTGAGGTTATGTATTGTGTTTAGTTTGATATCGCAAGTCATTTGCAAAGGCTACAACTCAATTCCCTAAAATAGATTTTTCAGCATTATGTACTACAGATCCACATTCTTATGCGGAACCAGGTATTTTAATTATTTAATTAGCTACATAAACATAATATACATAGAATTATAAGTTTATTTACTTATTTTCTTTTTGAAGAAATAGAATAAGGAATATTTGCGGAAATTATTAATACGTTTAAAAGACAAAACTACTGCACATATCCTTAGCTCTTTAACAATTTATAATTTTCAAAATTAGATTATTCTTTCACAGTTTTAAATAACTGACAACATTCTGTGCACCTTCTTAAACAGATAATAAAATATATAAAATTTACAATGAGCATAAAAGTATAAAAATAGTTTGTTTTAGAAATTTTAGAAATAATACTACACACAAATGTATAATAATTTTATAATTATCTATTTCTATTATCTAACAACAAGGTAAACCGACTATATAAGAATATTTTTTTTATATTAACATAGAATATGTAAAATTCTCTGTTTTTTCAGCTAATGTATGCTAGAGCATGGTTTCCCTGCCAGGATACCCCGTCTGTCAAATTTACATACACTGCTAAGGTAAGAATTTAATCACAGGTAGTATTTGTATCCATTCCGCATTGATTTATTTACATTATTTACATGAAAAGAATGACGTGCGACTGATTATTATTAATATTATTGATAAAAATAATTAAAATTTACAAAGAGAATTTTTATTGACATATATTTCATGGTTAAGATTTCAGTACCAAAACCATTTAAAGTTTTAATGTCCGCTCTTCTGCAAGATGTATGTGTGGGTCCGGAGCGAGACGTATATGAATTCTGTCAAGATAAGTCAGTACCATCTTATGCGGTCATTATTGCTGTGGGCGTATTAGAAAAAGAAGAACTTAATGCTCGGAGCAGACTATATGCCGAAAAAACATATTTTACTTCCGCTCGCCATACGTTCCGTTCAGGTATTAATACGATTGAATGCATGTTGGAGGATGCCAAAAATTTGTGTGGACCTTATGTTTGGAGTAAAACATTAACCAAATTTATATATACAATAAATTTTAACTTTGCGTATTATCAATCCTCCCTTTTTGCTAATTGTTATTATTTCTTGTTATATTAAATATAAAATGATATTTCTAGGTAGATACGATATATGCGTGCTTCCACCGAGTATCGCCCATTTTGAAGAGAATTTTATTGACATATATTTCATGGTTAAGATTTCAGTACCAAAACCATTTAAAGTTTTAATGTCCGCTCTTCTGCAAGATGTATGTGTGGGTCCGGAGCGAGACGTATATGAATTCTGTCAAGATAAGTCAGTACCATCTTATGCGGTCATTATTGCTGTGGGCGAGATGCCCGAGCAACGAGCCAAGGTGCAAGCCGTCACCACGAAGGTCGAGGCCGAGCCTGAAATGCTCCTCAGGTTCTCCTCCTTGCACCGTCTACTGAGAGTCACTGCCTGGAGCTCTCGATGGCGGCACCCCGCCGCCCGGACGGCGCTCACGCTTCAACCCGACGAGCTCGACGAGGCACTGTTTCTGTGGCTCCGCGTGGTGCAAGGGTTGCACTACGCCGCCGAAGTCACCGCAGTCACCTCCAACCGCACTGTGCCACCGAGAAGTTCACTGGTGCACTTAAATCCTTTCCTGGATGACCACGGCGTGCTAAGAGCAGGAGGACGGCTAAAGCACGCACCGCTGCCCTACGATGAAAAGCACCCGATGATCGTTCCACCGTCTTCGTGGCTCACCCAGCTGTTGATCGACTCCTGCCACCGTCGGACACTTCACGGGAGAGTGCAGCTCACTCTCGGTCTCCTCCGCCTGCGATTTTGGATCCCACGAGGCCGGACGGTGGTCAAACAGGCGCTGCACCGTTGCGTCACGTGTACACGGTGGCGTGCGGCCACCCCACAGCCGCCCATGGGAAATCTTCCTCGAGGACGAGTCACGCCGGCTCGCCCTTTCCTCCGAACCGGCCTGGACTACGCCGGCCCCATTCTCGTCCGCACGAGCAGAGGACGAGGGCACAAGGCCCACAAGGCCTTCATCGCCGTGTTCGTCTGCCTCAGTACCAAGGCCGTACATCTCGATGTGGTCTCTGACTACACGACGGATGCATTTCTGGCGGCATTCCGTCGCTTCACTGCACGCCGAGGCCTCTGTGAGGAGATCTACTCGGACTGTGGCACAAACTTCGTAGGAGCTGACCGAGTCCTGCAAGACCTCTTCCGCGCCTCATCCGCCGACGGTCGTCGCATCGCCAATTTCGCCACCTCCGAAGGTGTAAAGTGGCACTTCAATCCGCCAGCCGCACCACACTTCGGCGGACTTTGGGAGGCGGCCGTGAAATCGACCAAACACCACCTTCGAAGAGTCATCGGAGAGAGCACGCTCACTTTCGAGGAAATGTCCACGTTCCTCGCACAAGTCGAAGCCTGCCTGAACTCCCGACCGCTCCAGGCTTTATCCGACGATCCAGACGACGTTTCCGCGCTCACACCGGGACACTTCCTGATCGGCGCCCCTCTTCTGGCAGTGCCCGAACCGTCACTCGAGGAGACTGCCGACGGCACTTTATCCCGGTGGCAACACATCCAGAAAATGCGCGATCATTTCTGGTCTCGATGGTCGCGCGAATACATCCACGGGATGACAGCCCGGCCGAAGTGGCACAAAACCGAGGACGCTCCTGACGTGGGCGCCCTATGTCTCGTACGCTCCGAGATCACTCCTCCGAGCCGATGGCCTCTTGCTCGAATCGTGAGGCTGCATCCCGGAGACGATGGCGTGGCCCGAGTTGCAAACGATCCGGACCTCTACCTCGGAGCTTGTGCGCCCACTGTGCAAGCTCGTGCTACTTCCCTGGATCAAGGACCAGCATCCGCAAGAGGATGCGTGAGCCCATCGACTCTTAAGTTTCCACTCAATTACACTTAATTTTCCGTATCGGCCTTCTGCCGATGTTAAATTGCATCGCGTGATTGTCATTTCCGGCCTTCCGCCACCGCTCAATACACTTGTCAATTGCCTTCACGTCACAGCACTTTAATTTTCACGTACGTATATTCACGCCACGGTTTATGTGTCTCGCTCGAGAGCACTGGAGAGCACCGCGTGTTGTGATACTGCGTAGCCGCACAACCCCGCCATAGCTCAAGTACCACGCGCGCCGGAATCGCGATCACGCTAATCGATAGTCAATCGATACTTACTGCCGCGACTGCTATCGCTCCATCGAGCGCACCGTCGCATTTCGTCAACATTTGACGAGGCGGGCGGGATGTTTGAGATCGTGAGAATTCGCATAATAAAGCATCCGACGAAAATCGCGTTAAAGCAGCCGCATTATCGTCAAGTTACAGCATGGATCTTTTCGCTAGTCGCCTCCCGAAATCGGTGACTTTTGCGAGTTAATAACAAAGTCAAGCAGCCGCGCTTGAACAAAGGAAGGGTCCATGCTGTAAACACCGCGATCAAAAACAATCAACGATCTCGTCGGAGCGTTAACCGAAACTCTGTCGCGAGCACGATGACGTAGGCCAACGGCGGCCAATCACCTATCCGAAAACCGAACTCCGCGCCCGTTAAGTGCGAACGCACCCGCGACCGGCCCTCAGCCACCAATCACGCACTGAGCACTCGAAAATCCTTCAACATTCAAAACGCGAGGACTTTATTGGCAATTAGCCCGGAGAGAGCCTCTCCTCGGAGGCAATAAAAGATCGCCGCTGCGCCGCGAACAGGCACTCGCTCGCAGTCCTCGCAAGTCGAAAACGCTTTCGCATACCGCTTAACGCTTCGCGCAGTAATCCGCATACGCTTTCTTAATCGCTTTAGCTGCTTTCGCCGTATCATCTTCTGTGCGCGCTACAGCTCACGGCATTTCGCCTAAAACAAAGAACTGTAAATACCTGTACATATTCTTATTAAACTTTGTTTCAAAATCTTTGAGTTTGATCTACGTGCGTGTACTTGTCCTCCTCGTGCTGTCTCTAATCCGCGGACTCTCGAACACTAGACTTTTAAAAAAATCATCGTTTTAATTTATAGCATCGAATTTTAGTATTATATGAAATTAATCTTTTCTCGCATCCTTCGATAAAACTGAGCAGTTTTGACGACACATGATTTAACTCCATTCTGACGATAATCGATAGAAAAATTCCATATTCTGCGCTTTTCATGAAAACGCGTCTATACTTGATGTCGATAACATACAAACTAAACGGTCTATCAGTAAACGTATACAAATGACTGCCTTTAAAACTTTACTTTTTAAAACTTTATAAACTTTAAAAAATTGAGAAAAATTATTACGTTTTTATCGCGTTCAAGGATGATTAACTGACCCATCAGTTTGACCACATCAAAATTCCGTGGCTGAATGATACGCGCTGGTTAATATCCGATATAAAGAAGACTAAATCATGGCGGAGAGCGAGCTTATTGTGCCCTGATTCTACGTCGAGTTTCGCAAGGCTCATCCGCAAAGAAGAGTTAAGTGATCCGTCGAGCTACCAAGGTGGTCCCGCTACAGGAAGAAATAAATTCCGAATCTTCCAAACCGCTCTTGATAATAATTTTTGCAGCGTGCCAATGATTTACTATCTTTATCACATTTTTAAAATATTAAAATATTATTAAAATTTGTGAGAAAAATTATGTTCTCTCATTATAAAAAATAATGTTTTACTGAAAAATGCATGGATTCTTAACCCTTGTTTGTCACACTGGGATCAAATCAACCCCACGACCATATATTCCCTTAATTTTAAGTACAGAAACCTATGGGGAGCGGGTCTATAGCGACATCTGTCAAAAAAAAAAATAAATTTTTTTGTAAAAACAGCCATTTTTTCATTTGTTGGGGGTTATTTTAATTTTTTTATCATACATAATTTTAATTTTGGCTATATAACCTACATAACTTTTAAAAGTAAGCTTTCAAGAAGTTCTAAAAAAAATTGGCAAGTTAAAATATTGAATAGCTTATTTGTTATAACAATTTTTGTCGCTGGGGTAGATTCCACCCCAATGTGGCAAGTACGTAACGTCTACAGAAGTGTGACAAGTAAGGGTTAATAGTAGTTACAAAGATATATATTTAATAGTTATAATATAAAATACATGCATTATATTAAAGATTATTATATGTACGAGTATAACAAATGTTTATCAGGTACCAACTGTTCAAGATGAGTTAAACCCGATAACAGTGAGATTTTAAAAAACATTATACTGAAAAATCTATCTATGTATATCTATATATATATCTATGTATATCTATTATATAATATAAAATTTAAAAATAGTTTTAACATTTTTCTGCAGTGCTTAAAAAATTTTAATTATTAATATCCCATTAAGGTTATTGGGCTAGTACCGTATGTCGATATAAGGTCTAAATTTTTTTTTTTAAGAAAAACCCTTTTTATGCATATATTCTAAACACTTGTATAATTACTAGTTTTATAATGTAACTTTTCATTCGATAATGTATCAATTCATCTACTGATAAATGTAAACAGTTTAAGATTTGACTTTAGTTGACATTCGTACAAGAGAAATGTCGGCAATGTAGCGACATTGCATCTCTTCGCTGTAGGCAGCTATCATGCCAGTGCCATGTGTTTGAGTGAGGTTATGTATTGTGTTTAGTTTGATATCGCAAGTCATTTGCAAAGGCTACAACTCAATTCCCTAAAATAGATTTTTCAGCATTATGTACTACAGATCCACATTCTTATGCGGAACCAGGTATTTTAATTATTTAATTAGCTACATAAACATAATATACATAGAATTATAAGTTTATTTACTTATTTTCTTTTTGAAGAAATAGAATAAGGAATATTTGCGGAAATTATTAATACGTTTAAAAGACAAAACTACTGCACATATCCTTAGCTCTTAACAATTTATAATTTTCAAAATTAGATTATTCTTTCACAGTTTTAAATAACTGACAACATTCTGTGCACCTTCTTAAACAGATAATAAAATATATAAAATTTACAATGAGCATAAAAGTATAAAAATAGTTTGTTTTAGAAATTTTAGAAATAATACTACACACAAATGTATAATAATTTTATAATTATCTATTTCTATTATCTAACAACAAGGTAAACCGACTATATAAGAATATTTTTTTTACATTAACATAGATTATGTAAAAATCTCTGTTTTTTTCAGCTAACGTATGCTAGAGCATGGTTTCCCTGCCAGGATACCCCGTCTGTCAAATTTTCATACACTGCTAAGGTAAGAATTTAATCACAGGTAGTATTTGTATGCATTCCGCATTGATTCATTTACAATATTTACATGAAAAGAATGACGTGCGACTGATTATTATTAATATTATTGATAAAAATAATTAAAATTTACAAAGAGAATTTTTATTGACATATATTTCATGGTTAAGATTTCAGTACCAAAACCATTTAAAGTTTTAATGTCCGCTCTTCTGCAAGATGTATGTGTGGGTCCGGAGCGAGACGTATATGAATTCTGTCAAGATAAGTCAGTACCATCTTATGCGGTCATTATTGCTGTGGGCGTATTAGAAAAAGAAGAACTTAATGCTCGGAGCAGACTATATGCCGAAAAAACATATTTTACTTCCGCTCGCCATACGTTCCGTTCAGGTATTAATACGATTGAATGCATGTTGGAGGATGCCAAAAATTGTGTGGACCTTATGTTTGGAGTAAAACATTAACCAAATTTATATATACAATAAATTTTAACTTTGCGTATTATCAATCCTCCCTTTTTGCTAATTGTTATTATTTCTTGTTATATTAAATATAAAATGATATTTCTAGGTAGATACGATATATGCGTGCTTCCACCGAGTATCGCCCATTTTGAAATAGATTGTCCATGCGTGATGTTTATTTCGCCGACTCTACTGCCTGGAGATTATTCTTATATCAGTTTACTCGCTCGTATCTCAGAAAACTGGGCAGGATGTTTAGTTACGTGTTCGAATTATGAGCATTTGTGGTTAAATAAGAGTTTCAGCATTTTCATTAGCAGAAAAATTATAAGCAAACTATTGATACAGATTGAAGATATGAACTCTTTTCTCAAAAGAAGAGGACTAATTACAAATCTGCGAAAGAAGGTAAGGTATTAACTTTAATTAAGTCAAAAGAAAAAAGTAATAAATAATGTTTCCAAATGAGAAAATCTTACCATGTATACACAACAAACAAACAAACAAACACACACACATACCTGCATTCTCACTGCAATATTTTCTGAAATTGTATGATAGATTCAAGAATCCACAAATGTCACCTGGCCAAAATGCTTATTACCCAATTTGGGAGGTTGTTTCCCGTTATTGAAGCTACCGAATACGTGCCATATGAAAGGGGATGTATGCTTTTAGAGGAACTAGAGATTATGTTAGGAGGACCCTCAGTATTCGAACCATTTTTAAAATCTTATTTTTAAATGTGTATTTAAGCGACTTTAAATATAAGAATTAGATTATAAACAAGCCTTAGTGCGCACTCAGTGTGCACTAGTGCAAGCGCCCGAATTCGCTATGTGTAATGTTTACGAAACAACTGAATAATTGTAAATCATAAGATTAATATTATATTATAAGCTATCAAAAATATGAACAGTAACGCGAACTTCCGACTATCCCAAGATTCAAAAGTTAACAATAGACTCAAAATAATTAAGCAATATTAACTCCAATGTATTAGTCATTTGCAATTAAAAATATAATTATCTTTATAAAATATAAATATAATTCCTCTTTTATAAGTCCAAATTATTAAATACAATTTGCTAGCGTAAAAGTATTATGAAATTACGAATCAAACTACGCCACCGATTGATATTTGTATTCACTCTACTTGCACTCTTCACAATTCACATCAAGAAAAACAAGATGAATCCCGACGTTAAAGAATGAGAAAGAGTGAGACAAAGCACTCGACTCGAGTGCGTAAAAAGTGCAAGGAAAACGAACGCACCATAGGTCTGTTCTTTGCAGCTGAACTCTGGCTGCACTAGTTCAGAGTTTATCTTTTTTACATACACTACATTGGAAGGAAAAGGATGAACTCTGAACTAGTGCAGCCATTTCAGCTGTAAAGAACAGACCATATATCTCGTCCAGTCCTCCGCCTCCCCTCTACATTTTCACTACCGGTATTTCGCGCCATTCCTGCCGCTCAAAGTGTCAGTTGTTTCACGTGTTAATCGTCTCGTGCAAGATAACGTTAGAATATTAATTAATTATCGAGTGCCACCTGGTATAACGAGCGCGAGAGATGTCGGAATCCTCTGATACGCACATGGATCCGGAGGACACTATCAGCATTCTAGTGGCCACGGATATTCATCTCGGTTTCGACTACGGCAAAAAGAGAGGTTTGTCCGCGTGACGATGTTTTTCAACAAGATTGCCCAGGGATAGAGGAAGAGACGTCAAGTGGCACGCATGTAAGATTGAAGCTCGACGTTACGATTAACTTTGTCATTTCTCTCGACAGGAGGACAATCGGAAGAGAGTTTCGTAACGTTCGAGGAAATATTGAAGTATGGCAAGGACAACGATGTCGATTTTATTCTGCTGGGCGGTGATCTGTTTCACGACACTAAGCCAACGCAAGTCACATTACTTAAATGCGTGGAATTGCTGCGAAAATATTGCCTGGGCACTAAGTGAGTGATATTTAGATTTGACGTTAAGCTAAATTAATTATTATGTAAGTGATATTTTTAACGAACACATTGTAACAGTTTTGTTACATTTTTAGAGAATGCAAGCTGGAGTTCTTGAGCGATTCGGAACTGGTGTTCAAACACTGTGCGCAGAAGCATGTGAATTATGAAGATCCGAATCTGAACGTCTCAATGCCGGTATTTACTATCCATGGAAATCATGATGATCCAAGTATATAACTTCTTCCCTTTGCTTAAATGCTTCCTCTCTAAATCTTAAATTATATTCTACTCGTTATCCGGCAGGTTTTGGCACTGTCGGATCAATGGACGTACTGTCAGCCACTGGACTTGTGAATTACTTTGGAAAATGGACAGATCTTACTCGCGTAGTTGTGTCTCCCTTAATCTTGAAAAAACGTAACACTCATGTTGCACTTTACGGTTTGAGTTATATTAATGATCAGAGGTTGTCGAGATTGTACAGGGATGACAAGGTATATTTATTTCAAGCATTTTCAATATTCGATTTTCTATCTGGTCAGAAGGTAATGTAAACGTTTGAAAAATAGGTGGAATTGTTGCGCGCAAAGGATATAGAGACCTTCAACATATTTGTTTTACATCAGAATCGCGTCAAGCATGGCGATTATGCTTATATACCTGAAAGTAAACTGCACAAATTCCTCAACTTGGTTATTTGGGGTCACGAGCATGAGTGTCGTATTACTCCTGAATTCAATGCGGAAGGTGGATATTTTATATCCCAGCCAGGTAAACTATACATTTTTCTTTATGATGTCAGATGGATAATTGGATTATTTTCAATTTATTTATCTAAAATTATAAATTAAATTAATTTTAGGAAGCTCCATTGTTACCTCTTTGTGCGAAAGTGAATCCAAACCTAAGCACGTGGGTCTCCTTAAGATAAATAAGAGTAATTTCAAGATGAAAAGTTTAAAATTGAAGAGCGTTCGACCATTCGTTTTTGACAACATGATTCTCAACGATCATGACATTAAGATACGGGATTGCGTCTCATTGGCAGATTCTATAAGTCAATATGTAGATCATTACATTGAAAATGAGGTCATACCTAGAGCTACTGAACAACTTACAGGTATGTCAATCGCTTTAGATAGTATTTCTTGAATATTTTTTATTATTATTATTATTATTTAATATGTAAGCTCAAATTATAACGTAAAATCGAACTTTTTCTAGGATATCCTAATCAACCACTTGAACCTTTAATTCGATTAAGAATATTTTATGACGATGATAATGAACAATTTGATACATTAAGGTTTGTAAATGCTATATTATTCTAATGTTACATAATTCTAAATTCCTATATATTTTTTATACTTTTACTTAGCATACTTTTAAAGGAAAAAAATGTTTGCTTTCAGTTTGGCGCAAAAATACTGTGATGTAGTTGCTAATCCAATGGAGATGATTTTGTTTCGTAAAATGAAGAGCGGAGAAAAAGGAAGACGTGCCATTCAGGACGGAATTGATGATCTAGATGATATTAGTGAATTATTTCAGGGAAATGTAAAACACTTTTTTTTTTAAATGAATTATTAAACTGATTTTATATTTTAGCATTGCCCAAAATTTTTCTTTTGTAGTTGGGACAGGAATGGACTAGCACGGTACCGGGAGGAATTAAAAAATATTTTGACATGGAAGAGAATAAAGATAAGTTAACAGTATTGACTGTGACAGCGTTAAATGAAGCTTTAAATCGATTTGTTGAACTAAGCGATATAGACGCTTTAAGAATATCGTAAGGTAATTAATGGAAATTTATTTTCTGAATTAATACTCGAGAATTACAACTTTGTATCTCACATTGTTTTACGGTTTTACCCGTTAGGGATCAAATGTCAAGAACCATTGAATATCTACAAACGCAAAATACTGAGACACCAGAAGAGATTCGCGAACAAATTAAAGTTTTCCGTGACAAAAGGCTGTCGGAAGAACAGCAAGAGCAGATAAATGTAATGGCACTATATGAGTTTTATATACATACGTACGTAATGTTTTTATCTCAAAAATATTTTTTTGCAGGCTCGAGAAGCACTGAGCAGACCTGCACCACCAAGTCCTAGACCTAAGCAGTCTCGCAATATCAATACAACACTTGACAATAATGAGAGTGATGAAGATTTAGATGCAACATCATCTAAATCTTCGACTAAGACTAGAGGAAGGGGTAGAGGTTCCAGAGGCGGTAGAGGATCCAGAGGAGGCCGCGGTAGAGGAAAATCCAATGAAAAGAACGTTTCTGTTGCGACAGTGCTGGTATGTGCAATAGTCTAAAAGTATTTGTTCTCAAAATTTGTTTATGTAAATTTGAATACATCTAACGAGTGCATCTACATTTTTTAAGAGAGAGCAGAATTCCAAAAGTGCACAGCCGAAGAAAACTCGTGGAAAATGCATTATTATAAGCGATTCCGAGGATTCCGAGTAATTATTAAACATACAAGAAGATATATATACACACACATAAAAGTGAACGTTATATATTTATATACAGCTATATGAATAAACATTATTTTGTATAAGTACAAAGTTTAATAAAAATTATATTCATACATACAGTATTTAAGAAAACAATATAACTAATTTGTTTTAGGAAAGGAAACATTTTTAATATAAAATTTTAGTCTCATAAAAATCTTGTTCGCAAGATCCGACGTTCAATGAGGGAAAAATTGAGCTAATTACTATTTCTTACTACGGAACGAATTTTTTTTATTGTTATCCGATGCTCGTTGGACAACGACGCAGCAAATTCCCTGTTAGCGTGCGCAGAATGGTTGCGTTTTTGTCAAGTTGCGCCAGTGCCGCCACCGGAAGCATCGTTCATCGTTCCCGTTCCTTTTTGTTCCTTTTACGATTCCTGTGCAAGTCGCGCTGAAGCGGGAAGGTTATAGTCCTTGCAATTCGCAGGTATTTTGACGATAAATGTCTTTTATCTAGCAAAAATATTAAGTTAGATTCGTTAACTGAGCACTTATAATTAAATTCCAACCGCGATATCGCTTTGTATTTGACAGCCCACATGGATGTGGCTGGATGAATTTTCACGTTGATAGCGTACTTTCTTCGCGTATCGCGACATAACCTTAAAGTCTATCTCGAGAATGTTTGTAACAGATATTGTAAAGTGCGTAAAGTGATAGACGATCGAGTCACAGAGTGATAATCGAAGTTATCCGCTATTTCTGCAGAAATGCCGCCCAAAAGAGGAAAGGTACAGAAGGAAGAGGTGCAGGTCTCTCTTGGACCTCAACTTCGCGAGGGAGAGGTCGTCTTCGGAGTGGCTCACATCTTCGCCAGCTTCAACGACACATTTGTGCATGTCACCGATTTGTCGGGCAGGTTGTACTACGTTAGATTGTGATACGTGACTATAGACACTAATTCAGTAACTTTGATATATAATCGCATCTCTGTGTATTTGTAGGGAAACGATCGCCAGAGTCACCGGCGGCATGAAGGTGAAGGCCGATCGTGATGAAGCCTCGCCGTACGCAGCTATGTTAGCAGCTCAGGTATGTCGTTTGATTTAATTAGCATTTGGATTACTTGGAGAAACCGTTTATATCATTATCCACATCCAGGCAGCACCTAGATCATAGATTGATCTAAGGGGCGTTCATGTTTGTGGAAAAGCATATTCTTTTTGATAATCGAGAATGCGTGCTTGTATTGTGCACTGTTTTTCTCTATAAGAAAAGAAAACATTCAAGCATTTGGGGATATTTATATCGGTATCGGTCGTAGTTAATGGAGAGGAGAACATGGTTGAATGTATGGAGTATGAGTCCCTCAAATACCATGCGACTCTCTGAGACTTCACAGGTATATGCCCTAGCTCTTGTCGTCCGATGAGATAGTCGGTGAGAGCGTCGATCAGAGCAATGAATATTGTTGTAGAATTTGTTAAACTTAAGTCGGCGCGGTCGAGTGTTCGCGAGAAAGCGCGTTTTCGCCTGCGCGCGGTTATTTAGTGTGCCATGCTGGTAAAAGCGCACATGGTCACCACAAAACATATGTTATTTATGTATCGCGTATAAATATTAAATATAATATTAAAATGTTAATCATAAACCGATTTTCCACTTTGCAGGATGTTGCAGAAAAATGCAATCGCTGGGCATCACGGCACTGCACATCAAACTGAGAGCTACGGGAGGCAATAAAACAAAAACTCCTGGCCCAGGTGCGCAATCTGCTCTGCGCGCTTTAGCTCGTTCCAGCATGAAAATTGGTTCGTATCGAAGACGTTACTCCTATTCCATCAGATTTACTCGCAGGAGGGAGGTCGTCGTGGACGTAGGCTATAAGCTCTTATGGCCACATCTATATGTGGTTTATTATCTTTCAATAAATATTTAAAGAAAAAGAAACATTGTATTTCTGTGAAACACATTATACAATTTCTCTCTAATTTTTATACAGATGACACATCTTTAAAACTACAATTTACTTTTTATTATTATAATATTCCTAAAAGAAGCATGATATAAAGTTCATGATATAAATTAATATATAAATAAGTATTAATATGTGAGTTTATTTTCCTTATTTACAAGTATATAGAAAAGCAAATTTTAAACTTAAAAAATATATAGAAAATTACATTGATTAAGAGCGTCTTTGGATCCTATATTTAATATGTTTAGTATCAATGAATATATTAAAGTGAATATCAAGCTCATCAACTTAACACAGTAAAATAATACATTGAAGCATAAATATATTTAAGTATCTTAAATGATTAGTTTAATCGACTATTAAAAGATCTATAAAGCACTCATGTATAGAATATTCTATTTTATACTTAATTAAATCGTAAAAGATTATGTTTCGCCAACTAGCTGACCAACGGTGAGATATAACTTGACTTTTACATCTACTTTTTGCGGTTGATTATGCTCAAGCGCTGCAATGTATTTACGTATCCATGTTGCATGACAAATCCAACTATAACTGGGTCGTCGGTATTTTTATTAGTATCGTGCGGAGGGTGCGGAGTTACGTGCAAACGTATCACTGCTTTGTTCCCTTTTCGCCATACTACAAGCCTAAAAAAAAAATTATATAAGTGATGATACCTATATTATCTTCGTATTAATTTTATCTTTATAATTTTTATATTTTACTTTGGATCATCCTGAAAATTGTGATTATCACTTGTATCATCATATTCAGCAGCATCATCTCGTGGTGGAAGAATCAGTGAACTGTGAGGCATCGCCAAATCTGCATTCGGTGCAACTTTTATTGGCTTAGGATCTTCCGTTACAGGTGCCTGTCGTATAGTAGACGGCAATAAATTTGGAGATTCACTTCCCTGTAATTATAATCAAATTATTAAATTATGTTACACTGTGCGATAACATTTTATTTTGATATTACTTGGTATCCTCTTGTTTAACGTCTTTTTCCTCGGCGAGTGAAGTAGATAACGAGGTATCTAAAGGCAATATAGTTATTTGCGTTTGATGCTGTGTTGGATTACAGAACTTTAGAAGCAGTTCACTTGATTTCCCCAGTCGAAGTGGTTCACAAGTAACGATCTTGACTTCCGGAATGTGATAACTAAAAAAAATGCAATTTTGACATATCCAAGAAAATATGATACAAATCAAATTGTTTTGTTAGTATTCAAATTAATAATAATAATTGATGCGATACTTACAATGCAGCTAGTAAAATTTTGAATTTCGTCGACTGAGGACAAAGATCCGATTTGCTAACGTTATGCTCACACACTCTGCAACGTTGCGATCTCTTGACTAAAAACTGTCTGTGCTGAGGACGCAATTCGTTTATCTTCTCAGCTTGTACCTCCGGGTGTTGTAATCTTTGTTCCAACGTAGTAACTATTACACAAAATTATACATGATTAGAACAAAATCTACATCAATGCCGCCGCTCACGCTACTGAGTTCTCCTACTTTTAGTTATATCCACAGATTCTGTAAATATATCGCTCGGTAATTCGTCCACTTCCTCTCTTGCAACGGACGGTACTGGATGAGCAGATGATTGAGACTGAATTGGTGGTTTTTATGGGACGTCCGATACGCTTGCGAACCAGCGCTGATGTAAAGCTATACATCGTCTGCTATTGGCAAGCAATAATAGTTAGAAAAATGCCTTTGAGCGAGTAAATATTAGCTCTTGGTAAACTTACAGCTGGCATGAAGGAGCGTTTTGGATGAAATTTCTTGCGTTCGCACTGCTGTTTCTCTATAGAGGCTAGTATTTGTGATAATCAATAAGAGCGTTGATACGTGTTACATGTGGATTTTCCTGTTCGGGCCATCCTCCAGTTGCTACAAACAGAAATTCGAAATATATTTTTAAGAAACTGTTACACGCTCTTATTTATACAATTATTTAATCGAATTTCTTCTTACCTACGGATTGATCAGGTATCCCTGCATCTCGCGAGCTCCATCGGCATAGCGAACAAAATAGATAATATACTTTTTTAGTGGGTTTCACATCCCTGTTCTCTTCTCCTTCAGCTGGTGCTGCTGCTGCTGCTGCTCTGACAGGTGCTAGTCCCGCTCTTGTAGATAACGTTTGAAAACAGCAAGGACAGTCGAAGCAATTGGAACATCTGTCAATGCATAATTATTAACAGCAACTGAATTCATACTCTCATACGTGAAGCCTATGATATATGTAAACATACTTGTTCTTTTAAGACGCACTTCCGATGAGGGCAAATTCTCCATGCAATTGGGGCAGTAATGGGAATCAACCTGAACACAAGAGACATTTTTTTGTTAGGATCATAAGAACTTTTTTGTACACGTCAGAATATGTGTTCGAAGTAATTCAATTGTTAAATATATTTCCGACTGTCCGTCCCATTAAATATACACCCTTCTGTACGGATTTACTTAAAATTTACAGAACGCACCTCTTGACAGACACAGTAGCCACATCGTATCATCAAGCAATGTCGACAGAAATATATCTTCGATATAGGCTTTAAGGAGCCGCAGTTGCACAAGTAGCGCACGTAATCCGGTTGGTTCAAGTACGTCATGTTGAAACGGATGAGCTTGAAAGCGTTCGCGAGACGAAACGACAGAAATGAATCGCTGGGCGTTCTCCACCTAACCTAAAATTATGACCATCCTGTACCCAAAGTGACGTCTACCACCGAAACACTGTTCTGATATGTATACGGATACGGACTACGAACGCGACATAGGCAGATAGGCACTAGAGAGAAGTTTGAGAGTGGATGTGGACTCAGTGTTGGGATTTCGTGGGACGTGTGAGTGAGATGTGGAGTCAGGAGTACGTGGACTACGTGGACATGTCCATGATGTAAAGGTGCCTTTTCATGGGCGTCAGTTGACGCTCGAAATCAAGTTCGGGTAAAGTCAGATTAGTATAATGACGCCGATATTCTGACGCGCAATAAAAAAGGTTTTCACGCGTCAATTTTTGGAACTCGCGTCGAGATGCCAGTCGACGCTAGAAGTCGGGAAATCTGAACTTCTTCAGCGTCGTCAGCGTCAACGCAGGAAACAACATGACGTCACCAAAATCGTCTTGACGCG
>JASTWK010001984.1:0-21100 GCA_030770225.1 Temnothorax unifasciatus
TAATGCACATGTGCGGGGAAGTACGTACATACGCGCCTGCTCTGTGCTAAGAGCATCATACGTATTTTACGCACATCCTGCAAATTCCTATTAAGCTTTTTTTTTCACGAAAGTTTGACATTAAATTCGCGATTGATATACGAAACAAAAAGTATTACGTAATTGTGAAATAGAAATGACATGAGAATACACACAATTTCTCAAATATCTAATCTAAATGTGAATTTATATATCACTGGTGAAAGAATTCTTCCATTCTTCTCATTCTACAAACTTTATGCCAAGTTTAAAAAATATATTTATAATATAGAAATTACAACAATTATATTTTACATAAAACTGTCAGCCCATTAATTTGGCTTGAAATTACTAAAAAAATTGGACAAATAATGAAGTGTTTTACTTCATTTAAATGACTTCATTTGATATAAAGGCAGCGCGAATTTTTGTCATAGAATCATGGGTCATCTGGATATTGAAAGAAAGCACGCATTTAAAGACTATATTATTTTTGTCGAAGAGCTGGGTGCCTCAGATTAACAGTATAAACAGGTTTTCGCATGGCCGTTTATCCTGTTTCGGAGGACTCGAGCCAGAATATTTACCGCTTGTGTGGCTGCTAGTCTCCATGCGAAAACCGCCGCATCGGATATGCGGTAGAAAAAACGCAGTATATGCTTCCTTTGTGCCCGCGTGTTTATCTCGTCATGCAGTCGGTTGAAGATGTGTCCGGGACCGAACCAGATCCGCGTATACGAACTTTGAGCTTCCTTTCAACGGATCGCTTCGACTACTTCCAACGTGAAGAGGATGATTTCGAGTCGAGAGATAGTTGCACACATATAGATATTAGATCGATGAAGCAGTGGTGGATCTTGCGAAGATTTTCATGTTTGATTTGTAGTTTTAAAAGACGACGTATAGGGCACGCGACACGGAGACGCAAGTTTTAGCAGTTAATTGACATTTCCTCCAACATGGCAATCGATAACGCAGATGCTTATAATAGTATATCCCGTGTAATATAAATCAGATTTTTAAATTCTTCTTGTATTTTAATTCTTTCTAAAAAATTCGTCTTATTCTCTCATAAAGCGCGCATTATGTAATAAGTAAATTAAAATAAAATAAAATTTTTCAATAAAAATAATATCTTCCTGATAGTTACTCTTGGAGATATAGACGTAATTACCTACTAGGTAAAGGAAAAAAAACACGATAAACGAAATAACTAAGAATGATTAAATCAATCTCCTTTTCGAAGCTAAAGGGATCTTTCGACGGCAGTAATAAAGTTGACGCAACCATAGTTAATCTTTTCTCTTAACGTGAAAAATAGCTCTAGCTTCCTTTTCTTTTTACTTCGTAGTACGCAAAAGTGGCACAGTGGTTACATGAAACTTACTGAAAGACTAATTTCGGGGATCGACAGGGTATGTCGATTTTCTTGAGATACTCGAAATTCTCCTTTCTCGTGGGAAGGGAGGGGAAAAAGACGCACATTTTCCGAGTCTCTATCTCGTCACAGATCTGCGAAAGATTTGTCTTTGGCCGACCTAAATCCGTGCGTGACGAGATTGATCTCCCGGTTGTCCCCCGTTCGTTTTATTCCCCTTGCATCTTTATCTGCCGGTAGAGTGCTTGTCCAATTCGGAGAGAATGGTCTAATCCGTGATGGAGAATCCGATCTGATTGATATCATATACGGAATCTTCTTTAAGAAGAATTTTAGAAGATTAAGAGATCACAAAATAATATTGTATCTATAATGTAGATATATATGTATGTATATATTTATTTTTATAGTCATATAAAGAGTAATATACTTGTACTAATAAGTTAGAAGAAAGAATATAAAGCTTTAAAGATATTTTTTAAAAACAATTAGCAAATAATTTTTCAAAAAGTAAAAATAAAGCTACTAGTTTTTAATTATTATGTTATTTTATTACTAAATTATGTTTAAGAAACCTATTTTATATCGTAAAAGGAGCTTAACTAAATATTTTAGAAACGTTCAAATAAATATTTGTAAGAATTTGCTGTGAATGTTTATAAATCCGACAAATGTTCTATCGCGACTTTATTTCGGTGGGAGACTATGGAGGTATTGGGCTTTAAACTCAGAAAAATCAGATGGTAGTCGCAAGGTTTGTTAAGAATAACTGCAAGCGACATGAGCGAACTTCAGATTATCGCAAGATTTCTTTCTTTCTCTCTCTTTCTCTTTCTTTCAAAAATTGATGAAAATATAAAGGACAAAATATCATGTTCACGAAAGAATATCTCTTAATTCTTACTTTGACGGAAATCCAACAATTTGTCTTTGCTTAAATTTACTTCAGAACTCTTCAGTTATCTTAATCGAATTTCCGTTCAATTTGAACACGCACACTATGCTGTACGTAGGCGAAAACTAGTGGTAGAGTTAGCTTACCCAGTAATAGCGTGTAACAGAGGGGATTAGAGTTTCCCGCAATTTCGGGAAACCGGATTTCAATTCACGTACAATAAAACAAACCCGGCTTATCTTGAAATAATGCTAATTTGTAACCGAGTGAGTCAATATACATAAAACCCTTTCCCTTTTCAATATTATATTATCTTTTCAATTTCAATGTAATATTTTTTATGAATAAGAATTTACGCGCACATACACGTTACATATACATCGCAATTAAAAAATAAAATTTTGTTCTACCGCTAAATAGGTATAATATTTCAGTTCAAATAAATATGCAAATATATATAAATAATTAAATCTAGGATTTGCGATCAAGTAATTAATTGCAACGCAAAGGTAATTGTTTATATTTTGGAAATTGTAATATGTCCATTGATTTAATTAATGTGACGAATACATTGTATTTCGCGATTGTAATGCATCAATCTATGCCTTTAATTTTATTTTTTGAAGAGCGATCATTGCTCCGCACGTGCATTAAAAGATTATAACTACGTAATGTGCTTCTCGCTAAGTCCATTAACAATTGTTGCGTAACATTAATATTCAATATGCCTGATAGCAAAATAGAACCGTCCGTAACTGTACGTGCGTGCGTGTATGTGTGTATCTGCAGCGATTACGCCGCTAACGATTATAATCGAAATTACAGGTGCACTCTCACGTACAGAGGACTTTGATTCTGGATTTAAAATTTTTATTTTGTCATCGTGTATCTTATAAAATATGGAAAATACAAAAAAATGTCATTGTAAAAATATTAATGTTTAAATGTCGAATTGAATATCGGAAAAGCGCGTTTAAGAATGTGTTATGTAACCGGGTCTCGTATTTTCCGCGTCGAAAATATCTTTAGAATTTATTTCTAAGGTATAATACAAAGAAAAAATAAAGTTTATATTCAGCAAAACGCAGAAATAACTTTGCATTATACAAAAACGTTTTTAAAACTCTTTATTGTCTAAAATACGTTTATTACTTTCAAAATGTGAGAATTGTTGATTACGTTCTTCTAAAATTCTATAATTGAATGGATCGCAATGATTCTTTTTACGGCTTGATAAAGTTTCATAAAACTAGTCAGTTCAAATTTCTTACAGTTTTAATTATTTTACAATATTTCAGAAATATATTCGACTACAAACTAACCTAAAATTGAAGGATATACGTCGAGAAATTGATATACGTCTTGTGCATATACACATTTAATATCGTCATATGAGTGCTATTTGCAGATGTAATCATGTGTAATCATGTAATCAATTCATCGAAATCTCGTTGGTCGACCGATCAAATCATCGACAAAGTCACACGAACTCATCCCTCATCTCAGGAAAATTTGAGATGCAATTAACTGTATCATCATGCAATACGATAATATTGATCCAATTACATTTACATCCATTTACATTACTAATTTCTACCAAATTAAATGTCAAATCTTTTCCTTCAAACAGTTTAATAGCGGCATTAAAAAAAATTCTGATATCAATAGAATACAAATATTAATTCAGACGTTTTTGTGTGATTAACGACTACTTCATGACGACATGTATGCATTTGCGTGTCACAAATGAAGAAAAAGTGCATCGCATTGTATACATGTATGTGTCGGAGTTGTATGAAAGGGTTAAATCCATGCGAACAACATGTTTCGTAACATACTGGGAACACCGCGCCCGCTGTATATCACAGTCTCAGCCGCGCGGCGCGGGCGAAACGGAAGTAGCAAGGGAGAAAACCCACGGTGAACTTTGGGCATTAATGTCGGCCGCAGTACGGGCAATCCGTTTACATTTCGCACGCCACCCGGCCACTTCGCCGGTACTTTTTCACGAAAAAACGACGAACGCGACGGAAAACTGCGGAAGGATAACGGATCTTGTCCGATAGAACTACCGTCCGTTCGCGGCACTTCGACGTCGGTGGAGGGCAAACGTCGCGACGGCAGGCACTCGGGAGTTCAGCGAAGTGAGAAAGTCCGAACTTGTGCGGACGAAAGATTTGTGACCGGGAATATCACGATGGCGAATTATCGTAGCAAAAATTATTGTAGTAAGAAAGTATAGCTACAATTATATAGGTAAACGCTTAAACAGATACAATTAATCATTAGAATATTTATGAGAATCCAATGCTTCACTCATTCCTTGAACTTTAACCTTTGCCTGCACGGGTCTGGCTGGACCCCAAGTGCCATTTTTGTTACATATTTTTTCAATTATGTGATATATCAGTTATGTGTTTTATTTATTATGTACCCTAAAACTTACATATCTTACATTACTTTTAGTAGAGGAAACAAAAAGAAAAATTTGTGGGGATCCCTGCAGACTCTACCCGTGACTAATATGTTACTAAAAATAACGCGTGCACTTAAAGGTTGAGAAAAAGAAAAGATATCGATTTAGGATAACAATTTATTTCAAATAAATTTTGTATTGAGAACTTATCAATTTTTACTTTAAGCGTTATAAGCGTTGAAAAACGCAGGAGGTGCTTCTAATGTGGTTGCACTTTAAAAATTATTGATTGCAACGATTTGCAGCTGCTGCCATTTTTCTTTTTTAACATTATATAGACACAGTTTCGAAAAATACTTTTGCATCACGCATACGCAAAAGTTATCGGAATTCCCTCCTCCATCATCAGCCAATGTCAATCGTGCTATTAATCACCTGCATTCGCCGAGCCGAAACAGGGTCTCGCCGGCTCTAGATACCGCTTTGTTTCGCCGGTAAAAAACGTTTTTACGGACAGCCTTAATAATCTTGTACCAAAACGGGCAAATGTTGGCCGTCGAAACGTTAGCGGCGGGCGATATTGCTCGCCGTTGTGGATTTACCGGTGCGCCAGCTCGACCATTTTTTTCCTCCCAGGCGTACAGTAAGCATCATAAATGCTTTTACTACTTGCGTTAGATGGCCGTGTTGGAAAAAAGTCAATAACATATTGCGTGCAGACATTCCGCAATTGTTATAACGACGAAAAAAAATATATGATGTTCCACAGCAATAATTGGCATTTGACGTGTGTGCCGTGGTATTAATTTCAATTAACTTCCAATTTTATCAATTTGTGTATTTTTGATTAAATTTTCTAACATGCATCATTTAACGCTGTTATTTTTATCATTTCTCTGTAACAGCACACGAGATTATTTTTATTATTAATTGTTTATATAGAGTTTATATATTTTATTGTGGTTTTTTAAAATATTCGTAATGTCTATCAATCCGTCAAGAAAGGATACGAAGATTTAATATCATGCTTGATCTGGTCTTTAGAGGGAAATTTGTTTAACTTTTATAAAGCATTTTTATATCTGCCTTTATTTTTATTTGTGAGAGACGACGATAAAATTTATTGACTATTTACAAACTGTTTTAACTGATTGACTGTATTAAATTCCGACTTATGTAAATTAATTTATAATTCAATACCGTTATGCGCTGAAAATGACCTAAAGAAAGAGTCGAATTTAAATGTACGTTAGTATTGTTTTATTTGTCTAAATTAATTAGCGCACTAATTACCGAGCCTGACTCTTATTGTCAAATTTATTGATGTTTTATTTTATTTTATTCAAGAAAGCCTTCATATATTTTTATTTGTTGTTTTATAAAGCATTTCAGAGCATTTCAGATATCTATTATCTGTCTATCTGGATGAAATGTAATTCTTTTTTAAAGATCTACCTCATGAAACAAAAGGATTTATGGTGTTTAGTGTACGTATGAAGTATAAAGACCCGCAGGATCGATTCGCCTCGATGGTGGCTGTTTCGGAGCGCAATGAAATACGGTATTAACGTCTATGTATCCTTGGGACTGTTTCTCGCAGCAGTGAGCAGCACACGTGTCAGACTCCTTGCTGCGACAGGTTGAGCCGAATCGGGCGAACGATCGACACACACACATACACAAAGATCATAAATCACCAATCCGATTAGTTCTAGAATTGTTGCAATAGCAAAGCCAGAAAATTATGCCATCTTGAAATATTATCATCTTTCCATAAAATTAACTGTATCTGGGAAGAGGCCAGTTTCTCATTACGAAGAAACACGTTAACGCTGTAAGAGATACACTTTTGTCGCAAAGTTTGGTTAGAGGAATAGACTATTGCATCTACATTTATGTATATAAATTATCTATTTTATTTTTCACTATCGCGTTGATAAATAATTAAAAATATAGAAATACTCTTCCTTTCTTAATAAATCTTCAAAAACTTTAGTTTTGATTAAAATCAAGAAACGGTAATAGAGATGTATTAATTATATATTAAAAGCATTATTAAGCATTTAGATTCTATAGAAAAATCAGACTTTTACGGGAAACACATTTGATTTCTTTATAGAATTAAAAACACAGTAATTGATGAAATAGTTTTTCGTATTTAGAGTCTAAAAAATATATTGTAAATTTATTTCTGATTTGCAAGTGATATTTGCTATGTTTAGAGAAACATTGTAAAAAATGTGATAGTTTGTAGATGAGATGAGATTTTAAGAAAAAGATTCAGGACTGGACGAATTTCGTAGGTTTCACATTTTCTAGGGAGGGACGTAAACCTTTTGAAATATAAACGTAGCAAAAGCAACGCCCGAGCACTGAGGAACGTGGAGAATGCAGGTTGGTAGATGATGCTTGCGCATAAGCATATATCGCTGCTTTTCGGAGGAATACTTCCGCTATTCTGCCGGAATATGCCGCTTTACGCAGGATGTAACTTTAACGCGGGTCTACTTTCACATACTTGTGGAACTAACACATCTCATTGCGTATATATCTTTAAGAGAAAACACTCTTTTATGTTAATTGAAAGGATGTCTACAGGATATTTCACATTATGCAAATTCTTTCTTATAAAATTTAAATTTACTTTTTTTAAATTAAAATTTTGTTAGCATATGCGCGCATACATTATATGCAACATAAATTTTAAATATTTACTTTCAATATTAAATGTTGATAAATCTTATTGTTTGAGCATGGTGCAGACACAGAATCTTTATCTAGAAAACTTAAAGATTTTAACTTCAATTTAAACTTAAAGTTATGTGATGCAAATAGATCAATAGCGATTTAAAATGCTTCTGTCGCAAATCGAAATCGTAACATTAATTAATTATTGTAAAAAAGCTTAAAATAAATAAGAGGTATTTTTATTACCACGGAAACTAATTATTTCTGGATTTCTTATCAAGTTGCAGTGTCAAAATTTCATCTGTATATTTTCTTATTAAGTTTTGAACGTTAACAGTATTTATAGGATCGTCATTTACTGTGCTGTAATAATTCTTATTTCGATATTGGATTGAGGTTAAGATACTGTCCAGAATAATGTTCGAATGGACTATAAACTACAGGCGGACAACGAAATAAATATCGAGAGGCAAAGCGAGTAGTACTACTCAATGATAAGTGCCGGCATAGTTAATCTCTTCAGGTATAATTTTCTTTTTCCATTTGTAAATAAAAACATATATTAGGTTTCATTTCTTCATTATTAATTGGATCTCAATCATTGAAAATAATTAAAAAAAATATCTATAGGTATGTATAAAGACAGCGTAAAAAAATTATTTAAAAAAATTGTAAATTTCATATTGTTATGTGAGGTATGCAATATTTTTTAAACATAATATTTGTACATATGCTTCTGCAATATATATATTGTATATGTTGTACGTGGTCATTATTTCTAAAGAATTATAGAGTGACATTTGCGGTCTAGTTATGTTCATGTCATGATAGCCTCGGAAAAAGCTTCGAAATATCATCGTCAGTTTAAAGTCACAAATCATTTTTTATAAATTTTTCTCGATCGATATAATTTAAATATAGTTTACTATCATGTAGAAATAAAAGGGGGGATTTAGATATAAAATTTAATAGATATACTATTTAAAGTAGATTAAAGAAAACATATACGAGATGAGACGAGACCCTTATTGCGGTTTGCTCGCTTTTCATTATTATTGTTGCAAAATTATTATATTTTGCATTTATGCAATAATTATTATTAATTATTGCATAAATGCAATTATGATATTGCGTAACATTATGCAAATTAGAAATTATTTTAATAATAATTAAAAGAATTTAGAAAGTATAACCTCAGGCTCTGTTTGAGAAATTTAAGGGGGTATTCTTGTCTAGAATTCTATTTTTAGAAATGACTTTTAGAATAGAATAAATTTAAAACTGTTCGAGTTTTTTTTCTAAAATTTTTTACATATTTATTGTTGCTTTAAAAACATGTATAAATTTTGTTGAGAAAAATAAGTTTAACATGTGGTTTTGTACGCTCGAGCACAAATGGTGCGCCTCTGATTGGCGACCAGTGTTGCGGATGTTGTGTGTATCTGGAAAAAAAACCAAACATATTCTTAATCTGTATGAGTGTGTGAGAGTTGGTACCGGAATTGAGTCGAAATATTTTTTTTTTATAAACTCGCTATTTTTAGGAAAAAAACGTAGGAAAAATTGATACTCAACATTTAGCATGCCGCCATTTTGTAAAAAAAAAATAATTTTTCTGGTACCAACCCTCACAACACTCATACAGATTAAGAATATGTTTGGTTCTTTTTTTCAGATACATACAACGTCCGCAACACTGGTCGCCAATCAGGGGTTTTTTTCGCGCACCATTGTGCACGAACGTACAAAACCACAAGTTAAATTTATTTTTTTTCCAACAAAATTTATATATGTTTTTAAAGCAACAATAAATATGTGTAAAACATTTCAGAAAGAAAACTCGAACAGTTTTAAATTTATTCTATTCTAAAAGTCACCCTCAAAAACAGCATTTTAGACAAGAATACCCGGTTGAAAATATATTATGTGTTATAAACAAGAGAAGTTATAAGTTATAACTGATTATAAATCGAGGTGAAAATTAGAGTTGTTTCTCATGAAATTCATCGCTAATTTCAGAATTAAGTAATATTATAATTTTTTAATGCACTGAGATGCTCTAAATGTCTAAATTTGAGTGTTATAGAGAGGTACTTATTATATTCCAACATCCAGAGATACAGGTTTACAAAGAGTATTGCAAGCAAATCATATAACTCTTAGAAAGTAACTTTGCCGGCTAACTGTTAAGTTGGTGGTCAAACGTCCCAAGTTTCCCCTTCGGGAATCAAGTTTGTTCAAGGGATGTGTATCGTGTTGCCGGACACAACACGCACATTAGATCCCGTATCACATACAGATATACTTTTGCGCGATGCGGTAATTTAACTAATTTGTGTTACACAAACACAGTTTTGGTTAATTTATGTAATTATAAAGAACACTTACTAAAAAAAAATCTCGAGTGTTTAAAAATTAAATATATATTTACGGAGATAATGAAATTACAAGTAATATGCAAATATAGTTTTCATTATTATTAATAACTCACGAAAAGGGAAAATGATTATTAAAGAATTTTGCAATGTATAATTTTGAATTCAAGTCCATTCGTATCGGCGTTTTATCATTGCGTTATCTTTATTTATGACAATCGGTATTTAGAACAATGGGAACAAAACTGGAACAATGTTTTAAAATGATGAAAGAAGGTTTTTGGCTAATGTTACCGGGTCACTACGGATATTACATAATATGCTTGTTGATAAATTAGCAGAGTCTATTAAGGCAATCTGCTAGAAAGCTTCATAATTCAAAATACCTCGTATGACATAAGTTTTGTAATTTTATTGTGAAAGCACGAAATTCGAAATCTTCTTACCGGCTAAAGCGTAAAAGTCCTCCTTCATTATGCGCTGTAAATCGTTTATGGTTCCCTATCAACGGCCATCAGCCATAATGTAGTGATGGTTATTGATTCTGTACGCCACGTAATCAATACCTCGGATTATGGCGATAATTATAGTACAAGTTTATGTCCTGGCGAACGTTCACGTAGGAAATCGCATCTACACAGCAGCTGTTACGCCTCGGATGATCGCGTTAATAAGAAAAAGAGTGATATTCAGCAAGCACGAGACGTTCTCGAAGCAAAAAGGAAATGAAAATCGACCGACCAATCACGCGTATCGACGTTTGATATCGGCTGGATTAGATCTTTCTGCGTCTGTCGTATGCGATATGCGATAAAACGCACGTTATATAATTTATTATAATTATTATTATCTTAAAATGAAAATTTTAATATTTGCCGTTTAAAATGCAAAATATTAAATGTGAAGTATAAGTACCTTAGAGAGTACACCGCATTGTATGGTCGTCTTTACACGTCGCGTCACCACGTGACATAATTAACAGCGTTCTGTAACGTTAGGATGCAAAGGAAAAAAATTTATCAACCTTCGATGAGTTTATTTTTACTTGTAATGCGCAGCAGCGCTTTCTCCGCGATTTTCTTTTTCCCTGAGGTATGTGTTACCGTGTAACACATATATTATCTCGACCGTAAGCTCTTCATAATACGAGTGTGTTTTATTCGCAAAGACCGCACGTGATATCATCGAACACTTCGTCAGATAGATAATATTTCTCTGACGTTTGTGTGTGGAGGTCCTCAATCATTTTTGCACGCTCGTCGCATTAGATATCGCGTCGCGACTTGCCTCGAAGTACACGTGACAACGATAAATCGCACTGCCGTTATTGCCGAATAACTGTTCTACTCGTACAAATGTCCAGGTCGATTGATCGAGTTTATTGGGACAGAATAACTATTAGAAACCGGCAAAATAATCTAGTCTTTTCCTACTCCATTATACTATAAAGAAAAATATTAAATAAATTATAATATTTTATTAATCTTTTTTTCATTCTGCAAATTAAACATACAATTAATAATTTATAAAATATAATGCTTTTTTAAGAATAAGTTATAGAAATATATATCATTGTGCAGAAATATATTAAAAGTCGAAAGCGAAGGAAGAATGAATACGTGGCTGAGAAGATAGAGATAAAAAGTTCTTTTCCAAGTTTCCAGGAGTTTAATATTTTTTCGAAAATCTGATACTTCCTTGGAAGTTCTTAGTACTCCGTCTACAATGAATAAAACAACGGCTCTCTCTCTCTCTCTCTCTCTCTCTGCATTTTTATGCAGCGATTTTCTAGTTACAAAAGTACTGCGCAACTCCTCACTACTTATTTGCAAAAAATATCTAGCGCAACTATTTATGGTACTACGTGCTATTGCTCGTGCTACGTAGGACGGTATCGCAAGCCGTGTTTACGGTATCGTACAATATGTAACTGCATGTAACGGGTGTAACGCAAGGCGGTGCATCTTGTGGCACATACGTTGCAAGATTCAATCTTGCTTCCGGAATTAAATTGCGCGTCCTCGTTCTACATCCGTATCTTCCTTTCGAGCGGAAAGTTCCTCGTTTTTTGGCCGGCTATGCTGATTTTTGCTGACAACGACTTGTCTTGCAACATGCTAAAAGGCTTTCAACGTAAATAAATGTACGTTGAAAGATTGACGGGTCTCACTATGAATATAAAACCTCATTGTAAAAGTGTAAAGTAAAATAATAATTAAATGTAGAAGGAAATATAAGAAATTAAGTTCACATTACAACTATATTAAACTATTACATTAATTAAAATTATAATATATATGTATAATAAGGAAATATAGCAGTCATTTAAAGATATCATAATTGTATTGTATAAAATGGATGCCATTAACTCTTTTCTTTTTTAACGAAATTAAGTTAATTATTTTTTGGTTTTTTATAACACTCCATTTCTATGTACGATGCTATGTATAGGAATGTGATCTAATATCTTGGCAAAATGTACATCCATCTTTTCACACTTTATATATCGCGTGACAAGAAAACTTGATTTCAACGTATAATAATTTTATAACGTGCTATACGGATGTACTTGCAAACTAGCGAATTTCTGTACATATATTTTTTTAAACGAGAACTCTCCACGAGTTTGACAAAATTTCGTTTGTCAAAACTTACAAAAATTCGCCACTTGCAGCCATTAACCATAGCGTCGATATGCAAACTATTGAAGAGTACCGAGTGCGTGTAGTCACGGATCCTATCCGCCACGATGGTAATTGGAGCGTGAAATTTTTTGGTACTACGTACAACTTGAGCGTGGCACGTGGCGCTAATTCTTTCAGTAAACGGTTCATTGCAGCGTTTCTCTCGAGTATTGTCAACATAGGTAGCACTTTTTCGCATAATTCGTGCGATAAAAATGCAAATAGGATGAAGGGACTCGAATATCGTCCTCTTTTTACAAAAGCTAAGTATATATAAAATAACGCTAAAAGATCAAGTAAATAAAACGGTAATCTGATGTTGAGTATGCCTTTTTCTTACACGGTGGAATATATATAATCAAAAAAATAGCTTGTTAATTTTGTACACATTTTCTTTCGTGAATTTGGAATCGATCGTTTTACAGGTCACTTATTACTTTGCGTATGTTACTGCGGTAAAATACTTAACTTTATTGTCAATTAAATATGTTTTACGTTCGTGATTAGCTAGTGGTAAACAGTTGCTGCCATCTTAAACCGCCCGGGCACATTTTTGTATTATACTCGCCGCGAATGGAGGCTCGTGAAACCGCCGCTAACTGTGATCGATACTACAGTGCCGCTGAAAGGACAAACTTACCACCGATGGCGGAATTCTGAAGTAATATCCGTGCCCACACCGGTTAAAGCTCGCCCGGTTGCGCAACACTGAAAAGCGGCTGATGATTTATTGCGCCATAGATACGCGCGCGATATACCAGGAAGTCATTGCGAAGTGAAATTTTAGGGTCACCAAGTCGATAAAATACTTGGCCGTTTTCCATTGCGTGCTCGAGGTGTCGATTGAACGAGATCTTGCGCTGATTGAAACAGTCCAAGTTCTCAACGTTACTTAACAAACGTGAATAAAAATTGGGCAAACATTATAGCAGAACCACATTTGCTTTCCGAGTTTTTGAGCGAAGTGAATCATCGCAAATTATAATATCGTTACTCGTATATACGCGCGAGTTTTATGTTGCATGGATTATTTCGACAGTTAAAAATCGTTTTTCGTAGAAGAACGACGAAGAATTTTAGTATAAGCTTTGTGTTGAGAATTTAGAAAAAAATTGCAAAGTCTGTTACATAGTCAAAAGCTATGTAAATGATTATTATTATCGTTATCGCGTACGATAAAACGCAATATTGTAATAAAATCGAATCGCGATACAACGATCATATCCTGGCGTCAATTCAATTCGATCTCTTTTGAATGTTCTAAGAGAATTGTCCTCTTCGTTCAAATAGATAATACGACGCGGATATTATCCCGTAGTCGTAGTGAATGAACATTTTTCCGATTATAGGGCGGACGAAAATGTAATGGCTTTCCACGACATGCTCGCGAAATTCCATTTACTCGCGTCGATGAAAATAGATAATTATAATTCCTCTGATGGCCCAATTTAACGGATATCTGCAAATTCTACTTCTATTAGAAAGTATGATCAATTGTAATCCAATGTCGTGTCGCGCGTGCAGACTTCCATAAACTAAAGATGTAAAATAACATGAGAAATGTAGAAGCACAAAACTAATGGTCTGCTAGATATTAGGTTAGAAATACTATATTATTCTGGATTTTATTGCAGGTTAACTTCAATCAAAAATATTAAACAAAATTAATGTCCAGAATTTTTTATTTAATTTTGACATAAAATTAAACATATTTAAATTTATATTTTAGCATAAAACATAATTTATCACATAATAAATGCAAGTGTGAAAACTCTTGTTATCGTAAATCTAAAAAAAAAAATAAAGGATTTACGTTTGTCGCTTTTCTAAATATTTTATTTATCGCTTTATTCCATATTTTAGGATTCACGTTCGAAATTCGTTTGCAAAAATATTTGCATGCGCATTGTGAGAACCCTCATCGATGGAATCGTTGAACTCGTTAAAAATCAATTACCGGTGAACGCTAGTCGGGAACCGATCAAGTTCGGTCGGCGCGACGCTCATAATTGTAGTAATTTCGTCAAGTGTGGCACGCGATACAATAGCGTAGCTACGATTAAACGGCGCACAGTCGTTTCGGGCGGTTTATTTAACGGCGGGACTTCCCTTTCGCAAGCGGCGCGGCGGCGCGCCGCCAGTGTATTTAACGTCTAAATCCCGTGGGATTTTCAGAGAACGAAGGTCTCTGGAGCCGCTCTTCAGATCGTCACGCATCACTGACGACGTAAACTGCGTTTATGATCTCGCTGGACGAGAGATGCTACGTTATTAAATTATTAACCACACGAGTGCACCTTTCACGATAGACGTTGCGATGGATTTATTAAATCCAGAATGTTAGAACTGCGATTATGCAAAACGAGAGAATATATCTTAAAGAAACAGATTAATGCAATAACATTTCTTAAATACTTTGATCAATTAAGCGTTATATTTATCTAAAAGAAAGGAAATTACATGCGTACATGTTTTTCTTTACTTATATTTCTGTCTTAATAAATTCTTTTCTTATTTTATTTTTTATTATTTCTGTATTTTCGTAAATTTTATTCGTTAATTGTTATGATAAATTATATTAAGCAAAACACATGACTTGTTCGCTTAAGAGTAATGCACTATCGTTGGCCTGTTTCATTAGCCATAGCTTCGAGAATCGTCGTGCCATCGACAATCGAAACTATCCGCCCCGGAAGTAATTAAACGGCAATGAAGCCGATCGGTTCCTGGTCACAAACCACCCATGCAAACATCACACTAACGAGAACGGAATTAATTTGGTTCACGTTACATTCGAGCTCCTTTTTGGAGAGACGTGCAGAGCGTTTAGAAAAATTATTAAGAAAGAATTTAAAGATTTTAAAGAATTTAAAGAATTTAAAGAATTTAAAGAATTTAAAGAATTTAAAGAATTTAAAGAATATAAAGAATCAGATATTTTAATTATATATGTAATTGTTAAACAAGTGTATCATGTACGCGAAAAGAACGGTTTTGCTAAAGTATCTAAAAATTTAGCTAGATACAGATCTGAAAATAATTTCGTTGTACCATCAAAAAATAATTATGTAGAACACTCAAACTGATTGCTAGACTGTCAACATTTTTTACAGCATTATCATCATACTTCAGCGACCTACTATAATTATTTTGATGATGCAACAAAATTATTCAGCAAAACCGTTCTCTCCGTGTATGTTCATAGAATTTGGATCTCTGGTTAACATGCAGCGTTCTTGCAGTAAAAACACACTTTTTCGGAAATGTAAAACGATGATGCAATAACGTAAGAAATATGATGCGTGTGTTTCATATTTATACGATGCAAGTAGAAAATGGTAACGTTTCCTGTCGCGATTGCGCACGGTAGTAGTTTTATGGATTACAATGCTTTATGCTTTTCGTGTGCTATGCAACAAGGGAAATTACAACGGATTTTCGAACTCGCGTATATAAGTCGACAAGAGGAAATCACAAAGGAAAATTTGCATATAATAGGATTTGCAATCTAATAAATGTTGTTTTAAATTACTTCGTCTCCCTTGACCTATTCTTATCTGATTTATTAGTAAGTTTGTCACAAAAGTAAGAGGAAAATAAAGAAATAAAATTATCCATGCAAGGTACTTAAAATTAGATGTAAGAAATAATTCTTTATTACTCGCCCCAATGTTAAACTGTAAGTTAAATAATAAAATCTAATTTATGCGCATTGTAAACATTTGTTGTTGATGAATTTCAAGTTTTGCTCTAATTCCTCATCGATCAATATCGCGGAGCGCTGAGTCGCTTAAAATGCAATATAGTTTCTCGCGGGTCAATTCAAATTAATACCGCTTTCAGTTCTACGAATGGAACTTACTAATTGAAAAGCTGAAGTTCATCTAAATAGTTCGAGCTGCTTTCGAATTTTGTAACATGTATAATATCCACCGCAACGGCCAATGAACATCTGCGTGCTCCGTTGACTAATTCTAAATTAATCGACAACTCGGTTTGCGAGGTAACGCGGCGCAAAAGTTAGAAAGGGCCACCGAGTTGTTCGTGAAAATTTGGTTTGCATCAATATAAATAGAGCGTGTTTAATTAACGCCAAAAGAGCGTGCGAGTTGGCGTCAAGTTGTAATTATAATTGGCACAATTGATGGGGCGACGATGAAGCTCGTAATTACAACAACTTGTTTATCGCTTGGATTGGTTTAACTATAGAGCCCTCTTTGTATACGATTAAAATCAAATTGGTCATTAAATGCACCATCAAAAATTCGAAATCACGCGAAACAAGCCGGTGCGTTACGAATACTTATTCATCTCACGATTGCGATTTCAATGAAATGGTCAAGGTCATCACGAATAAAACGCGAAACAGAATGAATTGAAGATAAATAACTGTTTTTCCTTTAATTTGTAATTATAAATACTATACTAGAGTATAAATTACTCTTACATTTCTCTAGACGTAGCTATAAACTTAGAAATCTCAGCGAGCTGTTCTAGATTCTAAAGTGAAGCACTTCTACGCTTGCTTATTCACATATTGTGCTAGTCACCTGACTCTAGTCACCTGAGGCCAATAGCTAGAAATCTACTTTGGAGAACATTCACGTCCTCTAGACGCGCGATCTCATCGTCGAGAGGCAAACTCGATCGCCGTGTGGTAAAGGCTCAAGTTTGCTGGCAAGAATTCCGTATACGAGCCACGAACTTGGCTGGAGAAGTATTCCGAGGTGCCTATGCTTACTAAGAAGATAACCCAAGGAGGAATTCAACTATCCTGGGAAAGATCAGATTCAAATCGTGTTTGCTATCTCCTACGAATATCTTCCCCTTGTATACTAAGATCTTTTAGAAATGATCGAAATAAAGCTTGTCAGATTGACGCTAACCGCGATAACGAGAAAGACAATAAAAAATCCGAATTGTTATGGTCTTTACATTGTTCATTCCATTGAAACACAGCTAGTCGATCTCGTTTAATTGCGTACGTGATCATAAATAATTCGTGTTTAAGAATGCGACATCCGGGATACAATTTTCAGGTTAATCAACGGAGAAATGAGAAAAATTGTAATCGATTTGAAACTTTCGATTCACAACCAGTTAGCGCAATAGAAACAAAAATTTACAGTTTGTACGGAAGCTTTGGGATTGCACGATAGGAAGATTTCCTTTAAATTAAATTACCGGTTTATTTGGAACGATCTAATAATTATTTTATACAATATAGTCGATTTCAGAAGTGATTAAATTATTTGAGTAAAAAATCCACTTAATTTTTTTATAAAATATATATTTTATCCAATCTATACATATAACCTATATAACCTATATAATCTATATAACCAATCTAATCTAATTCGATCAGAGAGCAAGAACAACATTTATCGGTCAAGAATGCAAGAGGCGGGAATGTAATTGAAATGCTCGCAATTAAACAAATTTAATTTCCGTGAAATCAGCCGGGAATCGTTGATGCGCGATCGACATCAACAATACAGGCGTCAAACTAGTAGATAAGTCTGCCACGTGCAGCTTCGCGATTAAAAAGTAATAATCGAGTTAATTAGTAATCGCGTCGATGATGAACTACGGTTGCGTCACGTAACAAGCCTTCATTATGCCGTGCTTCTGGAGCACGACATATCATAGGTACGTTCTCGATAACGATAGGTGTTGACCTATGAATGAATCCGCTGGAGCACGTATACGTCTCGTGGACGAAAACGCGCCCCTCGAAACTCAATTATCATGGGCTCATTACAGATGTTTGCGAGAGTAATGAGATGCTAACGCAATCGCGCGAGTTCGAATCGGCGATTGTGATTTATTAAACGAATCGACCGCAATCGTGACAATTAAGCGTGCTGGTTGCAATTGGACGGTGCGATTAATCGACCGCCTGGTTGACGCAGCTCTCGAACCCAGGCTATTTTATTGTCGCGATCGAATCGCGCCGGTATTAAATAGTGTTGTCGATACAGCGACAACCAGAGAACTGACCCTGGTTCTCGCAGTTTACCGCGCGAAACACAATAAAATCCTTCCTTTTTTTCCTAACAAGTTATAGTATCAACAAAATCCGAATTATTTCAATTAAAAGTATGGTAAATTATTCACACGCATCTTTTATGCAAGATATATAACGAGAGTGATGCCATTGCGATTCGAAATTCTAAACTACCGTTTATTCAGTTTACATGTAAATTCTATAGTCTCGCTTGTCGATGTCGCCAGTGAAATTGACGCATTGATGTGCGTCATAAGCACGTATATAAGATGTTATTGCAATATCGGACCAACTTCAGGAATAAGTTCTCTTCTACGCTAGAACAACTAAAAAGGTTCAATAACGGATGTATCAATATACGTCAGCAAAACTTTCAGTTTTCCAAGTGCAGTTCAATAATGGATTGCTCCATTCATTTGACATTATCAACGTAAACACTCTACGCAAGACAGTCGTCTACATCGGTCATTTTCAAGTACCTACTGTAAAACCAATCGCTTCGTATCTTCGAGATCACGATGGACCTTACTCACATTTAGACTTACAGCTGAAGCTGTAAGTCTTTCTTATATTTGGAAAAAGTTAAATATCAGAATTATCATTATTTAATTCTACACGCAGGAGAATACTCTGCCTGCACATTTGAAATTAGAGATTTTCGAGTCGCTCGCAATCGCAATTGAATGGAGAAATTTGTCACCCTGCAAACTCTGTTTATAAGGGTCGAGCAATTGTTCACACGAATGCAACATTATGTCTCGCGCCATAATCGGTTGTGACATTTAGTATGACGACTGTAATCTATGTCGGCCGACGCAGCTGAGCGCCAACGACTGCTGGCTGCTGCGTCCCAACGGCGAATCTGCGTGTAAACCAACCGCAAAGTCAGGCCCAAATGTCAGGGTAAACCCCGCGGAATACGAGCATCCGTATACGAAATCACCGACGCGGTCGTTGTAATAAGATCGATTCGCATTGACCCTTATCTGCCGCGATCGCAATGCACAACGCCCATTGCATTGTGATATTCCAATTATTCCGTACTCTACGGCATTTGGCGGACATCCACAATACCGTTCGAGAAGTCTCGGAAATACCCGTGCAATTCGCGTAAATTTCATATATCTATATATGTAGAGTACCAGAATTAATTCCGTTTCACCCAATTTTCTTTAATTAACACATTCGTGTACATTTCTACAATTTTTTAATCTCTTTTATAAAATATTATATATCTCGATGTGTAATATTATAGATCTCGGCAACGCTAAATTCTGTAATTAGAATTTTGTTCGAAAATAAAGTAAGTTTAAAACAAATAAGTTAACTTGATATTAAAATTACGAGATAATTAAAGAATAATTTTTTATTTTTCTAATCCTAAGTTGGACAAATCCCTAACTGAGCCAATATTGTTATTGTTAATATTATCCAATGTAACACGGCAACTTGATGAAAGATAGTAAAAATATAATATAATGCATATTTAGAGAGAGAGAGAGAGAACAAAGTATATAGATTTTCCAATAAAAGTGTTAAAACTACTTTTTGTTATATTTTAGTAAGTTATCTAGCATTCAGAAGCAGAAAAATATTATGTCAAATATGAATAATACACGGAAAGAACGGTTTTGCTGAAGTATTTTAAAATTTAGCTTGATACGGAACATAATTTTGTTGCACCATCGAAATAATTATAGTAGATCGCATAATGATAAAAAATTGCTGTAAAAAATTTTGACATTTTAACAATCAGTTCGAGTGTTCTACATAATTATTTTGATGGCATGCAACAAAATTATTTTCAGATCTGTAAGCTATATTTTAGATACTTCAGTAAAGCCGTCCTTTCCATCTAAAAATGCAATATTTAGAAAAAATATGAATATGAAGATAGAGGAGATTCACAGGAGATTGCGTATGTAAATTCTTCAAGTTTTCAATGAAAACTTGATGTAAAATTATGGCGTAAACGCGTATCGTAACGATAACAATTTCTCCTTTCGAAGAGATGAATAGAACAACGCGTGGAAAAAAAGAGTAAATTGAAAAAGACCTTGTTTTCGCGATGTACAATGAATGCACTTTTCTGCAAGTGAATCGATGGTCGCGTTATCCACAATGAGAGACGTACGATCGTATGGTCGTTTCCATGTTATTGTGGGACCGCCAGTACGTGAAGCACGACTGGAAAATTGAGACCGTACCTCAATTTATGTGTTTGCTGCTATCATTACATTTCACATTCTCGAAATTCTTCACGATGCGCTATTCAGGAAAATTTAAAGGATTACAATTGTAATTTCAAATTGTTGAACTCATTGTTGAACTTTAATTATTCACATACAATTAATTATTTTGCGGGATTTTGTAGATTTGTACCGTAGTATTATTAACCAGAAAGTTACATCGTTGCAGCATTTTCCATTAGATTTCCATATATCAATCGCGAAACGTGACGAGGGTCTAACGAGGGAAAAAGTTTCTTAGCAACTCCATGATATTTTATTGCTTGTCGCCTTATCGCAGATTTTATGGGGGTATAGATTTATGGCGAAAATCCGGCATGAATAAGATACGGGCATGGACATTTTATAGCCTTAGATTTATCTCGTATGTGCGTTACCATGAGATGCCAT